>JAHKBH010003623.1:0-25109 GCA_019049505.1 Pachyrhynchus sulphureomaculatus
TAGAGTTTCTGTAGGAAACCGTTTATTCTTGAATAAGGCTATTTTAAGAATTTTCTTTTTTGTTAGCTCAAGAGTATTTAAGATGGTATCATAGGCAGCCCCCAAATACACACCCCATAATTAATAGTGGATTCCACGAGAGCTTTATAGATATTTATGATAGATTTCTGCGATAAGTTTGCCCTAATATGCTGAACTTATACATTAACTTTAATTTTATTACAATCATAATCTATGTGAAAGTCCCACTTCAAATATCTGTCAAAATAAACACCAAGATACTTTTTTCCACAGAACTTATTTTTAGTTGGCAATCACAGTTAAATTCTTACAATCATTATCATGCACTTTGATGGCCTCTACATCAGCCATCCCCGCCCTGGTCATAGAATAGCAAATAAAATGAGACTTCTCGATATTTAATGACAATAAGCTCTTGTCAAACCAAATTTGGCAGTACTCATAATTTTCTTGGCCTCGACAGTGACTTTCTTCCAGGTATCCCGTGATATGGTAATAGCTGTGTCATCAGCGTAACAGATACACAACTGTTTCTAGCTACAGACTGTAAAAATATTCCCGTCTAATAACAACCTTACCAAGCAAAAAAGTATTTAGGCCCAACAGCACCGTACGCCCTGTGGCAACACCACAAAACCCATCACCGTTGCGCGCCGGGGTCCACTGAGTGTTTCGCTAATCTTAACTTACCCCTGTGAACGGTTTTTTTATTTTTTCCAAGTAAAGACTGGAAAAAAAAAGTTTTGTTTCGGGGTGGTAAAGTTAAAGTAAACCTCTGATTTCCTTTTTCCTCTAGACACGCGATCCAGCAAGGATTTTGGTTGCAAGATATGATGCCGTTTTCGACACCAAGGTGCGACACAGTGTCAAAAAAAGCCTTTTTTGCCAAGTCCTAAAAATATTGTTAGACTTTTTTTCGCCGGCATCGCGGCATTAAATTAAAGCTATTGACATTGCGATTCTGTTACCCTAATGAGAGCATCCTCAGTACTGAAAAACCCTGCCCTAAAGCCATACTGATTGGCCCCCGCCAAAAGGTTATTCACTGTCAAGAAGCTAACCAGCAGCCTCATTCTAATTACACCCCTCCACAACCTTTTGAAACATATTAATTAATGAGAGGCAATGGGCCTTGCCTGTAGCCTCCCGAAGGCTGTTGGTGTGTGCTGCTGGGTTTCTGGCCTTGGGTCCGTTAAGATCCCGCTTTGTGAAGCGGGGGATACGGGGATGATTACTATAGAGTTCTTTAGTGTGTGTCGGGGGGGAATATTCCCGTTGCAACAAAATCCTGTTAAATTAAATGCTGTGGCACAATGGTTTTTATTGAGTTTAAAATAATTTACTAAAAATTTTTAAGACATTATTTATTAGAAATTTCGTCCCACCGATGTTTGTTTGACTCACTATTTTTTTAAAGATTGAATGACTGTTTCCACCTCTTCCTCTGTTATTTAGGTGTTTTTAGAGAAATAATTTTAGAAAAAATACTTTTATTACTTTATTACAATTAGTGTTTAATGTCATCCCCATTATTATTTATGGGTTTTATTATTTCCGCAGCAAGGAGGGTTTTTCCCAATCACACTAAAACACTCATTAAATTCTTCTGAGATTTTCCCGCTCATCCGGAAAACCACCGCACCCATCCCCCGCGCCCGAAACAAAACATTCGCTTATAGTCGGGGCACTAGCAACCTCATTGGTTAGCCTGCTTTATAGTTTTCCATGTTTCTTTGCCCACATCTTTAAAAATTTTTATCAAAAAGGTTCTTAAAATACATAGCTTTAGCCTTACCCAGTAATTTAGCTTAACATTTTTATATATTCTACGTAATAATTATTTTTGTGCGTGCTTCTAAATTATATATATATATATATATATATATATATATATATATATATATATATATATATATATATATATATATATACAGTCCCTGGCCAAAATTATTAGACGCACTGCAAGATTTCATGTAAAATATTAATAACCGAGTGATATTGTACCGTTTTTAATTATTTTAAAATTGATTTGTTTTTTATTTAATATTATCCAATCAATTACCTATTTATATTTGACATAAATATTACAGCATATATTTTAGAATTGCATAAGTTGATAATTTTAAAAGAATAGGCTAACTGAATGTGTTGATTATATGTCAATATTTTAAGTTTGAGCCACCGTTAACCGCTATCAAAGCATTAATTCTTGCGCGGCAGTGCTATCAATGCAAAGATGGGTACTGTCCTCCTGCATATTGATGAGGATGATTATGCCACACATGAAAATTCGTTTCTAGAGAGCTGGTTTTTGTTGGTAAATTCACTTCTTTAGAGCCACTTCTTCTTTTCAAAAACAGCTTACCCCAACATTTTTCCAATGGGTGGCTATTACCACGGCTATTCCAACAGAGGAAATTTTTGGGGAGCCAATAAAGCTTAAAACAAACCGTAGCAGTGTGGCAGGGAGGCTCCATCTTGCATGAAAGTGAATGGTTTCCCCTTTTGAAACCATTCTCTGAGCTGCGGAATCAACCGATTTGGTGTAATAACTTCTTTGGTACTGATCGTGCCTGATTATTCCTTTGAACGACGTAACAAGACGTCCCAGTGCCCTTTTGCCGCTGATGACTGACCAAATCTCACTTTTGGTGGATGTCAAACCGTCGGGACGACACAATCAGGGATGAAAACTTGTTCTCCATGACGACGACGCACATACTGAGCTTTATTATTCTGCAAAATTCAAACGTGCGTTCGTGCACTGAAGCAGACCTGTCAAAAATAGGAAAAATATATAAACTTCCATGTTTATTTGCTTTATTTAACAGAAAATGATAATAATTATCAATTATTGATTAAATTGCTGGATCTTACCTATCCTCCAGAAGTCCACATCTTTGTCTTGCCATTGGTTGGCCCACTTCAGGCGCTTTGCTTTCATTGCTGCTGTTAACTTGGGCTTCCTGGCGGGGCGACAGGCTTAAAATCTAATTCTTACAATTTTCGTCGAACAGTGCGCTCAGAAAGCATTACGCTAGCATCCTGGAGATTGTGATTTTTATTACCTTTGTGGTAGCAAATCTGTTTTCTCTATTCAACACAAATTTTCTTCAAACATCTCTCTGACCGTGGACGTGAAAATTGGTTTTCTACCGCATCTTTTCGTTCTTTCGGGCTTAATTCCTTCCCTGACTCATTTCTGTTTTATAAACGTCGTACACTAACTTCAGAAACCTCCAATCTTCGTGATATTTCTCGGTTTGTTAAAGTGTTTTCGCAATCACAAGGGCCTTCACACTTTCATCTTTGTTTTACTGGTGAAAGATCGCCTTTTTCTACCCATAATGAAAAATAGTCCAATTACTTTTTTAGGAAACACTGCATACAAACCAATAAACTAATAACTGAGTAGTATAAAACTGTTAAACAAACAATCACAGTCCATAAAAAGCCACAGAAACACGTCCGTACCTGACTCGATTCCAATCGCGACTCAGATACAGTTTTTTGTACTTGTTTACGTTCATGTATCACTTTGCTTTGTCAACACAGTGTTACCATATGTTAAAAATACATACAAATATGTAGTCTACAACAATTCTTTTAAATAAAAATCAATAATATGTAGTTTAATATACCATTATTGCATAAAAACTTTCTTAAGAAACATAAAAATTACTAAAAAAAATACAGTGCGTCTAAATAATTTTTGCCAGGGACGGTATATATATATATATATATATATATTATATATAAATATATATATATATATATATATATAAATATACATATATATATATATATACATATGGTACGTACAATGAATTAAGCAGGTTAGGTACTGATGGATCAATATATATGTATACTTTAGACCTAGCAAACCTTTAATCCAGAATTCCTATCATAATCCAGGCGGATCTTACGCACTGATTTCTGTTTGTTTTTGGTTATTCCATTTACTTTATCCATAATCGCAGAAGATCACTAGCTCTCCAATCACACGCAATTGTACTATAGCAAAGTTATAAAACGAATACAACCTAATATACATATAATTTTATATCTAAATCTTATTTACGAGACGACCGGTACATACGTCAGAGACAGCCGTACAATTGGTTCTCAGGTTTAAAATGTAAGCGCATGGCATTTAACAAGTCAATCAAGCCGCGCCACATAACCTCAAACTGATTTTTTTAAAAAGAAATGTGCTGAAGAATGAGTTTTTCTACAAAGGGGAAAGAATGATTTAGGATACAGATAGTCCCTCTTATAATCTATAATTTCAGTGTAAATCGTAAATAATTAAATACTCAGAAGATGCCACCAACTTTATGAATTTGTCTAAGTCACAATTTTCTATTTTAATAGCAAGAACTTGTTCCGACATTGCCTTTAACTATTGTTTTCAGATATCTTTGAAAAAGAATTTAACTGTATTTCGAAAGCTTAGATAATAGACAAAGAGTTGTAATAGGCCCTCATAACAGACTGCAACCCCACTATCTCTACAAATTATTCTATCACTAGTCAATCACTACCTTATAGGGGTTGTATATATACATTATATATATATATAGAATATATATATATATATATATATATATATATATATATATCTATATATATATATCTATAATATATATATCTATATATATATATCTATATATATATATCTATATATATATAATAAATATATAATATTTATATATATATATATATATATATGTATATATATAATATATATATATATATATATATATATAGTATATATATATATAAATATAAATTCCTGGCCTTCTTGTTAAAAAACTGCGCCTCTGCTTTTTGCTCATCCTCTTACAATATTAATCAGTTTATCACTCGACACATCTATGTTTCCAAACACATGGGAAAACATCACATATTACCCTGTTTTTCAAAAAAGGTAACAAGAGTTGTGTAACAAACTAAAAGACCGATAAGCAGTTATTAATAACTTTTTCAAAGTCTTCGAAATCATATTACATGATTATTTAATATAATCAGATATCACTGCAACAAGTTCGATGAGGGCGCCGTTCGACGTTTTCAAATTTATTTTTGTTTTACGCAAGACCTTGCCAAATCACTTGATGGGGCGAGCAGACCGATGTGATTTACACTGATTGCTCTAGGCCTTTGATCGGCTGGATCATGGAATTCTGTTGGACAAGTTGTTTGCAATTGGCTTTTCGAGTAAGTTATTATTTTTTTTTTAAATCATACTTGATAAACCACTCGCAGTTTGCACAGTGGTCTTGGTCAGAATTCTTCTAGCTTTGCGCAGGAATCACATTTGGGGCCACACCTTTTTAATATATTCATAAATGATCTTACTCAGAGAGCGGGTGTTAGGAATATCTACTTTATGCTGATGACGTGACGCTATATTGCAGAATCAAGACCCTGAATGACTGCATACGACTACAGGATGGCTTTAATCTTGTAAACAATTGGTGTAGTAACAACAAACTCCTTTTGAATGTATCCAAGTGCAATGTAATCACCTTTACAAAAAAATTAAGTCCCATACAATTCAATTACAGTATGGACGCTCAGGTCCTGGAGCGATGTCAGTCGGTGTCTGATTTGGGTGTTTTGTTGGATACTGCCTTATCTTTTCGTGGTGGCGATATTGCAAAGATTACGGCGGGAGAGTTTTAAACTGTTGGGTTTCATCATAACTAATAGTGCCAACTTTGTTGAATGTGATACTCTAAAATTTGCTTTTTACAATAGTTTCGTGAGATCATCACGGCTTGAATACTCAGTTGTTGTTTGGTACCCCTTTTATCAAGCGGACATTCAAAATATTGAAAAAATTCAAAAGCATTTTTTTTAAAGTACGCTAGTTTAAACTCGATGGAGTATATCCCGAAATAGGTTTATCCCTATGAAAGTCTCTTGGATAGATTTTCGATGGAAAGTTTAGAGGCACACGCCGAAATAAAGCCCAAATTATATTTTTACATAAGATAATATCAAACAAAATTGATGCAAACACAATCTTGCGTCTGCCATTTCATGTACCTAAAAAACCGCGGCACGTAATGTGCAAACTTTATGATATATATATATATAATATATTATATATATATATATATATATATATATATATATATATATATATCTGTATATATATATATATATATAATATATATATATATATATATATATATATATCTGTATATATATATATTAATATATATAAATATATATATAAAATATATATATATATATATATATATATATATAATATATATATATATATTTATGTCTATATCTATATATATATATATATATATATATATATATATATAATATATATATATCTGTATATATATATATATATATATATATATATATATATATATATATATATAATATATTTTTTTTTTTTTTTTTGTTGAGTGTAAGGATCTTTGATCTTGGTATATATATATATATATATATATATATAATATATATATATATATATATATATATATATATATATATATATCTTTTATATTTTACGTGTTCTTGGAATTAGATCATTAAAACTATTTTTTGGATCTGTTATATTGATGACTGATATATTTGATTTCAAAAACATCAAAATTACCAACACCAAAATAAATACAAAATAACCGGTCAAGTGCAAGTTGAACTTGCGCAATAGTGTTCCGTACGTTGATTGCTTTTCAAATAAAAAATTTTGTTACAGAGGTATAAAAATGATCAGTGATTTCACAAAACACATCCCAAACGAGTTTTCAACAAACAATCTTTACTGAAATCTGATGACCTTGAAATTTTTGCTTTTTTTATACCAGATAAATTATTAAAGGTAATGCACCTCGTGATAATTTTCGTTCAATCTACACCCCGTCGAGAATATTCCAGAATTTTTTCCAAATTTTTTGATAAGTACTTTTCGAGATAAGGCGGGTGGACAGCCATTTTTCGCGATTTTTTAAAAATAATACAAAGAAAAGTGCGCGCAAGTATTACATTATATATATATTTTTTTACTCGTGTTTTCACAAGCTTGCATTTGACACCACATTCGATTACCTAGTAAAAAAATTTTTTTTCACTTCCGATTTCACCCCCCAAAACTAACCCCTTAAGTAAAAAATTTAACTTTCAAAACTACATGGCTCTGATGAGGCCGTCAATTCCTATATTATTACCAAATTTCAACTTTCTATGACAAATAGTTTCGGAGAAAATCGGGTGTGACAGACGGACAGACAGACGGACAGACACCGAAGTGATCTTATAAGTGTTCCGTACGGAACACTAAAAAAGAGAAATGCTCGAATCCGTACACATTCAGTTGACGCCCACTGCAAATAAACGAGAAAAAACAAAAAACAGATGTAAACAACATAAACCGTATCTACCTACCAGTCATATAAAGTCCTTCAAGTTAAGTGGTTTGTTTGTAGAAAGTAAAAATGTGATTTTGCCAGTGATTTAAAACTAACACCCCACACAATGAACTACTTTCTACGGTAAGCCCCTCACTAATGTATGCCCCTCACTAATGTATACAGTTAAGTGTCTTAAATTAAAACCTACGAAAAGCTACAAATATTTTAACCCCGAAATACACAACAAACTGATTAATTACTTATCTATAATTAATTCTTCTAATGTCATCTGTTAGAGCAAATTTTGAAGAAGACCTCTTCTGAAGGTCGAAACGTCAATAAATATATAACAGATCCAAAAATAGTTTTAATGAACTAATTCCAAGAACACGTAAAATATAATATATATATATATATATATATATATATATATATATATACATATATACATACATATGTATATATACATATATATATATATATATATATATATATATATATATATATTATATATATATATATATATATATATATATATATATATATATATATATATATATATATATATATATATATATATATATATATATATATATATATACATATATATATATATATATATATATATATATATATATATATATATATATATATATATATATATATATATATATATATATATTTATATATATATATATATATATATATATATATATATATATATATATATATATATATATATATGTATATAATATATATATATATATATATATATATATATATATATATTTATATATATTTATATATATATAATATAATATATATATATATATATATATATATATATATATATATATATGTATATATGTATATATATATTTATATATTATATATATATATATATATATATATATATATATATATATTTATATATATATATATATATATATATATATATATATATATATATATATATATATATATATATAAATATATTTATATATTTATATATATAATATATATATATATATATATATATATATATATATATATATATATATATATATATTATATATTTATATATTTATATATATATATATATATATATATATATATATAAAATATATATATATATATATATATATATATATATATATATATATATATATATATATATATATATTATATATATATATTTATTATATATTTATTATATATTATATATATATATGTATAATATATATATATATATATATATATATATATATATATATATATATATATATATATATATATAGATACATACATACATATATATACACATATGTATGTGTCATCTGCATATGAAATTATAGAGCCATGAGCATATAATTTAAGTAATGACTTTATATATGTTATAAACAGTATTGGCCCCAGCACTGTTATCTGCGATACACAGATCTTGATTATGCTTGCATTACTCAGTACGTTGTTAATTCTTACCATTTGTTGTCCGTTTCCAAGATAGTTTCACCATCAATTTATGCACTTTTCCTCGGATACTATATTGTTCCAATGTGTCGAGAAGTTTTTTATGTAAGACCATATCAATTGCCTTAGCCAGGTCACTGAACACCCCTTCAATAATCGGCCATTTCAGGATCATCCCGAAATGCTCCATCATTTTCTCTATGTATTACAATTCTTTCGTCCTTCTTGACATTTCTTTCATTTGTTACGTCTTTTATCACTTCATACATCTTCCTTAGGTCTTTTTTGTTCTGATCTAATTCACGTCTATAATAATTTCTTTTCTGTTTGATAATTATTTAAAATGTTCCTATATGTTTTATATTTGTTTTCCAGACAGTATAGTTTATTTATAAGTCTTCTTCTCATTTTGTCTCTTTTTTGAATTTGAATTTATGATTCTAGTAGTAATTCATTTTTTCTTCTTTTCATGCAGTTTATACCAGGTGTACAAGTATGAAATGCGGATTTTTTTTTCTAAAAAAACATGTTAAATTCGGAAGAATTGTAAAAAGTGCTTTATTCAAAGTATGCTCCATTGCTTGTTATACATTTTTTTTTCCCATCTTTCGGGCAATTTGTGATACCACGCCAGTAAAAATCTTCCCATTTTGCAGTGAACCATTCATCAAGCCATTTTTCCACATCTTCGTATAAACCAAAGCGCTGCTCAGCACCATCGATGCAAACAAGTGGTAATGGGGAGGAGCCAAGTCTGGTGAGTAAGCCGCATAGGGTAGAACTTCCCAGCTGAGTGCTTCCAACATATCGCGAACTGGTTTTGCCGTATGTGATGGGGCATTGTCATGAAGAAAAATGACTTTGTGTTGCCTCTTTCGGTATTCTGGCGTTTTTTCAAGCAGCGAACGGTTCAAATCGGTCAATTGTTGTTGGTAACGTATAGTATTAACCGTTTCCCCAGATTTTAACAGCTCATAATAGACCACGCCCCTCTAGTCTCACCAAACATAGAGCATCGTCTTTCTGCCAAAGCGATTCGGTCTTGCGGCCGATGTGGATGGTGCGCCTGGGTCTAACCATGATTTTTTGCGGTTGGGATTCTCAAAATTTACTTTTCATCCCCTGTAACTATACGATTCAAAAACGACTTCATTTTGTACCGAGCGAACAAAATGTCACACGTGTTTTTTGCGCTTTTCCATTTGCCTGTCGTTCAACTCATATAGTAACCATCTACCGGTCTTCTGAATCTTTCCCATCTCTCGTAGCCGACTGGAAACAGCTTGTTGACTAACGCCCAATTGCTCGGCGAGTTGTTTTTGTGTTTGCGAATCATCTTCGTCCAACAGTGCTTGCAATTCCACATCTTCGTATTTTTTGGCGGTTTTCCACATTCCTTGTCTGCAACATCGAAGTCACCACATTTGAAACGCCGAAACCATCGTTTAAACGTATCTTGCGATGGAGCATGTTCACCATAAGCTTCTCGAAGTAATCGGTATGATTCAACAGCAGTTTTCTTCAAATGAAAACAAAAAATTAATGCTGTCCGCGAATGCTCTTTGTTCGGTATAAATTTCGACATATTGAACACAACAACACAACACTATGCACACACTTTTTCAATTTATACTCGTACAGTTGTTGATGACACAACAAAATGGCGCAGTGTCAAATCTTTATAGCACAAACTGCAGTGGTGCACCATCTGTTGTCTGAATTCCGCATTTCATACTCGTACACCTGGTATACCGTATATTCTCTTTTGTCACATTGAGTCATTTTTGTTCTGCTAATAATTGTTTAAATTTTTTCATGTCTAACTTCTTTTGTATAAGGGTAAACGGTGTACAAACAATATCACGATCAGTGTTAGTCGGTTCATTTGGTAGACCTACACAAAGCATTATGGGTAGGTGATCTGTAATGTGTCTGTCTAAAATAAAAGACTTTAGTTGTGGATTAGATTTATTACTATATATATATATATATATATATATATATATATATATATATATATATATATATATATATATATATATATATATATATATATATATATATATATATATATATATATATATATATATATATATATATATATATATATATATATATATATATATATATATATATATATATATATATATATATATATATATATATATATATATATATATATATATATATATATATATATATATATATATATACAATGAACAAGAGATCAGACACTGAGGATCAATATATATATATGTATACTTTAGAACTTAGCAAACCTTTAATCCAGAATTCCTATCATAATCCAGCGGATCTTACGCATTGATCTCTTGTTTGTTTAGTTATTCATTTACTTTATCCATAATGAGAAGTCACAGCTCTCCAATTACACGCAATTGCACTATAGCAAAGTTATAAAACGCATACAACCTAATATACATACTAACTTTACATCTAAATCTTATTTACTGAGACGACCGGTACATCGACAGAGACAGCCGGTACAATTGGTTCTCAGGGTTAAAATGTAAGCGCATGGCATTAACAAGTAATCAAGCCGCGCCACTTAACCTCAAACTTTTTAAAAAAGACACGTGCCGAATAAAAGTGAGTTTTTTACAAAGATTGTCCAGGATACAGAATAGTCATCTTTATAATGTATAATTTCAATGTAAATCGTAGATATTAAATACTCAGGAATGATGCCCACTAACTTTATGAATTTGTAAGTCACAATTTTCTTATTTTATAGCAAGAAATTGTCCGACATTGTCTTTAATTAATTTTTTCAGATATCTTTGAAAAATAAATTAACCGGATTTCGAAAGCTTAGATAATAGACAAAGAGTTGTAATAGGCCCTCATAAACAGACTGCAACCCCACTAGCTCTACAAATTATTCTATCACTAGTCAGTCACTACCTTATAGGGGTTGTATATATACATTATATATATATATATATATATATATATATATATATATATATATATATATATATATATATATATATATATATATATATATATATAGTAAATGGCGAATTAAAAGTCAATTTGTTTACTTGTAGAGCTTTCGAAACTGATATATTAGTTTTTTTTATTAAGATATCTAGAATAATTTGTAACTTATGAGTACGTAGTAATTAATTATATAAGAATAGTACTTAAAAATTTAAGACTAAATTATTGTAAGCAACATGTACATCGGTACCAACAGGAATAACCAATACACAGGACAATGTACATGTTTCTTACAATAATTTAGTCCTAAGTTTGTAAGTACTATCCTTATATAATTAATTACTACGTACTCATAAGTCACAGATTTTTCTAGATGTCTTGTTAAAGAAACAAATATATCGGTTTTGAAAGATCAACAAGTAAATAAATTGACTTTTAATTGGCCACTTACTACAGCATCTTCAACAATTAGCTCCTTTTTCTTACTAGTTATTCGTGACTACCTTACATTCTTATATATATATATATATATATATATATATATATATATATATATATATATATATATATATATATATATATATATATATAAATAAAAGGTAGCTCTACAAGCCTTGTAGGCCTAAGGCTTGACGGGAGTTCTTCTCCATTCATTCTTTTCTGTGGCCTTTCTTTTCCAGTTACTTATCTTTATCCTTTCTAAATGCTTCTCCACTGCCTCCAACCATTTTCTTCTTGGGCTTGCTCTCCTTCTCTTTCCAACCACTGCCTCACTCAACATTTTTTTTTGCTACTCTGTTTTCCGGAAATCTTCCTACGTGATCTAACCATCTGATCCTCTGTGATTTCACTTGTGCTATTATTGAATGGCTGTTGTAAAGTTCATATAGTTCACTATTTGTTCACCTCATCGAGATTCCGTCCACTTCTTTTCCACTATATATTCTTCGTAATATTTTCACTTCCCATATCTCCAATTTTTGTTTTTTGGCTCTATTTAGAGTCCATAACTCACATCCATATAGGGTTACAGGTCTTATCACTGTCCTGTATAGTCTGTCTGTTTTTAGTGTTCCGTACGGAACACTTATAAGATTACTTCGGTCTGTCTGTCACACCCGATTTTCTCCGAAACTATTTGTCATAGAAAGTTGAAATTTGGCAGTAAAATAGGAATTGATGGCCTCATCAGAGCCATGTAGTTTTGAAAGTTAAATTTTGACTTAAGGGGTTAGTTTTGGGGGGTGAAATCGGAAGTGAAAAAAAAAAATTTTTACTAGGTAATCAAGTTATGTAGTTTTTTTTTACTAGGTAATCGAGTCAAATGAAAGCTTGTGAAAACGCGAGTTAAAAAAATATATATATAACGTAATACTAGCGCGCACTTTGTATTATTTAAAAAATATCGCGAAAAATCGCTGTCCACACCCGCCTTATCTCGAAAAGCACTTATCAAAAAATTTTGAAAAAATTCTGGAATATTCTCCACGGGGTGTAGATTGAACGAAAATTATCACGAGTGCATTACCTTTAATAATTTATCTGGTATAATTGCGCAAGTTCAACTTGCACTTGACCGGTTATTTTTTTATTTATTTATTTATTATTTATTATCAATAAACGGGAAACCCCATTATAAAAAGTTATAATATTCAATATATAAAGTAATAACAACCGTACAGTAATGAATATTTAGATAAAACAAAAAAATGATGTAACATCACAGTTCAAAACACCCTATCCAATAAACAGGGAACATATCAGTGGTCACACACCACTTTAATGACTTGCCCTTTAAAGCCAGTCAGCGAGCTTCCGAATGGATTGATGGAAGGATTATTATTTAGGAAGAGCAAGAATCTCGTCAATGGAGAGTGGACTCCATAGTTAGTACCGTGATGACTGATGACAAATATCTCATTTCTTCTTAAGCAACATTCTGGAACCTTCACCTGTATCTGCCCGAAAAACAGACAAGTCAGAAACATGACTAAACACTAAATCTAGAATTGGTTGCTACCTTAGACACCAATTTCGATCTAAATAGTTTCGTTAGAGCTCCTGCACTTCCACTCCCTTTGTTTGTTCTGTAATTTATTTCTCTGCTTTCTTCATTTCTACTATTTAAGTTCACTCCCAGGTAAATAACGTTGGCGTGGCCGCCAAATCGGCCATTAGGTAACATATCCAGATAAAAAATACAACTAGGAGAAAGAGAACCAGCAGAAATTTCTCAAAGAGTGAGTCTTAGTTGGGCATTAAGTAGGTTGAAGTGGAGATGGGGGGTCATATCGCAAGACTCTCTGATAATCGATGGACCCATAAAATAATCAACTGGAGGCCCTGGAATGAGAAAAAAAGTAGAGGACGCCCGTAAACCCGATGGTCTGACGACATCAAAAGACTAGTAGGATACAACTGGATAAACAAGGCCCAAAACCGAAGAAGATGGATGTACTTAGGGGAGGCTTAGGTCCGACTATGGACTGCATAGCTGATGATGATGACAGGATAAGAAGTTGTCGAGTGTAAAGTTCTGTAGTACGAAATAATATTCTCAGTTTTAAAATATATGATAACTAATCAGTATAACCAAAACATTTGTAAATATCATTTCGGAAAATGTTGAAAAGCAGATGACCCAAATGTGAAACCTAAAAAACTCCACTTTTGGAAATCCAGATTTTACAACGTTATTAGCAACGTCCTGTACCCTGTCGCACAAATAACTTTCCAAGATTAAGAGAAGTTGAAATTTGAAGATATAATTAAAAAAACTTTTAAAGATGTTTATCAGAATCAGTTCTCAACTTGTTTCAGTAACCGATAGACATGTTAAAATCTGCTAAGTCTATACAACCAGCTGTTTAAGTCATTTTTAAATGAACCATCTCAAAAACGATATTAAAATAACCGGTCAAGTGCAAGTTGAACTTGCACAATTAGTGTTCCGTAGGTTGATTGTTTTTAAAATAAAAAATTTTGTTAGGGTGGTATAAAATGATCAGTGACTTCACAAAACACACCCAAAATGAGTTTTCAACAAAGTTTGTTTCCAGTCTTTACTGAAAACTGGTGACCTGCACTCGTGATAATTTTCGTTCAATCTACACCCCGTGGAGAATATTCCAGAATTTTTTTCAAAATTTTTTGATAAGTACTTTCCGAGATAAGGCGGGTGGACATCGATTTTTCGCGATTTTTTAAAAATAATACAAAGAAAAGTGCGCGCAAGA
This sequence comes from Pachyrhynchus sulphureomaculatus, assembly GCA_019049505.1. Taxonomy (NCBI): domain Eukaryota; kingdom Metazoa; phylum Arthropoda; class Insecta; order Coleoptera; family Curculionidae; genus Pachyrhynchus; species Pachyrhynchus sulphureomaculatus. Next base: position 15,071 of record JAHKBH010003623.1, read on the forward strand.
ATTACATTATATATATGTTTTTTACTCGTGTTTTCACAAGCTTTCGTTTGACACCACACTCGATTATCTAGTCAAAATTTAACTTTCAAAACTACATGGCTCTGATGAGGCCATCAACTCCTATATTACTACCAAATTTCAACTTTCTATGACAAATAGTTTCGGAGAAAATCGGGCGTGACAGACAGACGGACAGACAGACGGACAGACACCGAAGTGATCTTATAAGTGTTCCGTATGGAACACTAAAAATGTTGTTACGGTGGTATAAAATGATCAGTGACTGTTTGTTTTTTTTTATATACTAGATAAATTATTAAAGGTAATGCACTCGTGATAATTTTTCGTTCAATCTACACCCCCTGGAGAATATTCCAGAATTTTCTCAAAATTTTTTGATTAGTACTTTTCGAGATTTTTTAAAAGTAATACAAAGAAAAGTGTGCACAAGTATTATGTTATATATATATATATATATATATATATATATATATATATATATATATATATATATATATATATATATATTTTACTCGTGTTTTCACAAGCTTTCATTTGACACTACACTCGATGACCTACTAAAAAAAAAATTTTTTTCAATTCCGATTTCACCTCCCCCCCCCCCCCCCCCCCCCCCCAAAAAAAAAACTAACCCCCTATATCAAAATTTGACTTTCAAAACTACACGGCTTTGATGAGGCCATCAATTCCTATATTATTACCAAATTTCAACTTTCTATGACAAGTAGTTTCGGAGAAAATCGGGTGTGACAAACAGACAGATAGACGGACAGACAGACATACATCGAAGTCATCTTATAAGTGTTCCGTACGGAACACTAAAAGGACTGTCGGTCTATCAGGTCATTAGCAACATTAAAAATTGAATTTGAAAAATTAAAATATCTAATGTCGTCAAAAGTCTATATTAGAGAAAATATTTTTTTTTGAATTTTGAAGTCACAGGGGGTCAATTTTTCAATATCTTTTATAGCTTGTGGTTTAATTCGTATTTTTACTGCCATTTACTTATTTTTCCAAATTTACAATATTCATTTGCGTTTAAAAACGGTAACTCCCCGATGAGCCTTCAATTTTTAATTTTTACTATTAAAATTTAGTCGTTTTAGATGCAGAAATAATGTCCAAAAATAACTAATTTTTTACTTTCTCTTTTTTATTTCAAGGAATGCAGTTTTTTTATCAGCTGCTGTTCACATCCGATCCGCAGAATTTGCAATTTTGTTGTGAATTTGTGCAGAGTAAGTACCTTTTAATTTTATTTTCTACTTTAGAAAAGATTTTTCTCTTAAAATACATTGAATTTTCGAAGTTGTGATGCTGTTTCGTACCCCTCTATGTAGGGACACGGAAAATACTTTTTACCGGTTATCGTATCAAATAAAGAAAGTGAGAAAAATTTTTAAATATTTTAAGTCGAACTGCATTCAGACTGATTTATTAAAGCAAAAACAAACTGGAACCCCAATCAAGTTGATCTTAGATATAAAAACGCGGTGGAACTCGGTTTATAAAAATGCTAGAGAGGTATATTGAACCGACTCCTATTATGCACTAAATTTTGATGGTTAATACAAAAGTTCCATCCACTCCCTCGCATTTAGGAATAAGAATATTAAACTGTTGCTTAATATTCTAAAACCAACCAAAAATATGTTAGCAAAGAGCTAGCAGAATGTAACTATAAGCAAAATCATACCATGGTTAGCTGCTTAAAAGCACCCATAAATGGCTTAAGTAAGTCTGGTGACAGCACTGACAGTGGTATAACAGAGACAGTAAAAAACGAGGTAGTAAAATAATTAAAACGCAGATTTGGACAAATTGAAAATAATCTTTTGGTTGCAATATCCTACTTGCTGCTTGCTCCTTACATTTAAAACTATTCACTTCCAAGATCCTAATTATGCCAGTAGTGCAGTAAAAAAGCATTTGAAATTGTACAATTTAGATACAGCAATATTAAAATTTTATTCTCTTTAGGGTATCACCAGGAGTATTGTCCTGCGGTTTGGACCTCGAAAAACTTGTGCTCTTTTGTTTCGAAACAATTGAGGTTTTCAAAACGCGTTTTTTGAGTTTTTAAAATGAGTTTTAAGTCGCTCAAATGTATACATAACCTACAAAAAATACAAAAAAACCGACGAAACACTTTTTTTTTCATTTTATTGTACAGGGTGAGTCAACGATAGAGTAAAGTTCATTATCTCATTTGTTTCGGGAATGACGAAAAAATGTTAAATACGATAGTTTTAAGGAATATTAAAGTGTACAGTTTAAAATTATTTTTGAGTATACAGGGTACTTCAGAAAAGTGTGGCCGATATAACATGTTTTTTTTAAATGGAACATCCTATTTTCTAATTTATTTTTGAGTTCTGCCTAAAATTTTATAACTTTTCTCTTAATAATGTTATATACCTAAACCAAGTAGTTTTTCTAATATTTCAATTTTTAAAAAAAAATACTAGTTTTGAGTTTTGTAAAAAATTGTCAGTAGTGCCATTGTTTCTGAAGGTGGAATACTCATAATTGATACGAGCGTTCTATAGAGACGAAAAAGAAAAGATATATGTTAAGAAATTTGAGTTAGATGCTACAGGGTGTTTCAAAATAAATTTATGCATTTCGACTATTTTAAATTGAAAAATCTCAAATTTTTTAAATGGCACACCCTGTATATTACTATTTTTTCTGATAGATTTTACAAAACCCTCTAAGTTTTATTGAGTATGTCATATACCTATTTCTAATAATTTTCGATTTATTTTGAATTTTTTCAATTTTTACCCTTGTTAGTGTTCCGTACGGAATACTTATAAGATCACTTCGGTGTCTGTCTGTCTGTCTGTCACACCCGATTTTCTCCGAAACTATTTGACATAGAAAGGTGAAATTTGGTAATAATATAGGAATTGATGGCCTCATCAGAGCCATGTAGTATTGAGAATTAAATTTTGACTTAAGGGGTAAGTTTTGGGGGGTGAAGTCGGAAGTCATCCAGTGTGGTGTCAAATGAAAGCTTGTGAAAACACGAGTAAAAAAAATATATATATAATATTATACTTGCGCGCACTTTTCTTTGTATTATTTTTAAAAATTCGTGAAAAATCGCTGTCCCGGGCCTTATCTGGAAAAGTACTTATCAAAAAATTTCCAAAAAATTCTGGAATATTCTCCACGGGGTGTAGATTGAGCGAAAATTGTCACGAGTGCATTACCTTTAATAATTTATATGGTATATAAAAAAAACAAAAATTTCAAAGTCATCAGATTTCAGTAAAGATTGGAAACAAACTTTGTTGAAAACTCATTTGGGGTGTATTTTGTGAAGTCACTGATCATTTTATACCTCTGTGACAAAATTTTTTTTATTTTAAAAGCAATCAACGTACGGAACACTAATTGCGCAAGTTCAACTTGCACTTGACCGGTTATTTTTAATACACTTACACTGTTGTGAAAATATAAACAAATAGTTAATAATAATTTTAATATAGTTTAACTTATCTAATGATTAATTATTATGACGTAATAAATGTTCAAAAATATGCCCGTCTACTTGAATACACATTTTTAGTCGTTTTACTATATTTTTCTTCACTTTCCTTAGCATAAAGGGTGTTGTTGTCCTGCACGCATCCCGTATCCTATTTTCCATATCTACTGGTGTCGTAAGGGGATTCAGATAAACACGATCTTTAATGTAGCCCCACAAAAAGAAGTCTAAAGGTGTTAAGTCACATGATCGAGGGGGCCACTCAATGAATCCATCCCTACTGATCCATTTTTATGGATAATGATCGTTTAAAAATTCCCGTACTTCCCGGTAGTAATGAGCAGGAGCTCCGTCTTGTTCAATCCTCATTTGTTCCCTTTCAAAATTATCAACTTCTTCAAGAAGCTGGGGTAATTTGTTTTGCAAAAAAATTAGATATTTAGGCCCGTTAAGCGGTTCGCGGAAAAAATATGGATCAATAATTCGAAAATTTATTATTCCACACCATACATTATGCGACCAATGGTGTTGGTTTTTTAGCTTTCCGGACCCAAAATGGATTAACTGTTGAATAATAATGCATGTTATGGCTGTTAACTGCTCCATTACTGCGAAAAGTAGCTTCATCAGAAAACATTATTTTGGATTAAAAATTTGGATCGGCCCCTATTGCTCCATTCATGGTAGTACAAAAGTTTACTCGTCGTTCAAAATCACGGTCTTGAAGTTCTTAGTGTAGTTCCCTATCAAAGGGATGATACTTGTATTTTCTCGTGGTGTGATTAGCCATAGATTGGGATGTGTCACGTAAGTCAATTAGTTGACGGCTGCTGACCTCCGAATTATCTTCAACATGAAGTAAAATCTCCATTTCTTTTTCCTCACTGGTAGCATTCTGGTTTACTATTTTCCGTTTCGTATACTCAACGCTACCGCTACCATCAAACCGTTCCATTAAGCACTGAAAAGATTTTCTAGATGGTATACGTCTATTAGGGTACTTCGCTCCGTAAAGCCTTACTGCCAAAAGACATTTTTTTTTTTCCCTCCTCGCCCAGTTTATAAACCATATCAATTAATTCATTTTTAGGAAAATCCATAACTATTACCTTTATACCTTACTGCCAAAAGACAATTTTTTCCCGCCTCGCCCAGTATATAAACCATATCAATTAGTTCATTTTTGGGAAAATTCATAATTATTACTTTTATACGTCACTTACTACAACAAATTAAACTATTTTTACTTGCTTAATAAACATGTCAAAATTTGACAATGCCTACATTTTTATTTTGTCTTGGCAACTATGATGTTATAGCGTAAGTGTATTATAAACAAGGGTAAAAATTGAAAAATTCAAAATAAATCGAAAACTATTAGAAATAGGTATATGACATACTTAATAAAAGTTAGAGGGTTTGTAAAATCTATCAGAAAAATAATAATATACAGGGCGTGCCATTTAAAAAATTTGAGATTTTTCAATTTAAAATAGTCGAAATGCATAAATTTATTTTGAACACTCTGTAGCATCTAACTTAAATTTCTTTATATTTATATTTTTTTTCATCTCTATAGAACACTTGTACCAATTATGAGTATTCCACCTGGCAATTTTTTACAAAACTGAAAACCAATATTTTTGAAAAAAAATTGAAATATTAGAAAAACTACTCGGTTTAAATATATAACATTATTAATAAAAAAGTTATAAAATTAAAAATCAATTAGAAAATAGGATGTTACTTTTAAAAAACATGTATATATCGGCTACACTTTTTTGAAGTACCCTGTATACTCAAAAATAATTTTAAACTGTGCACCTTAACATTCCCTAAAACTATTGTATTTAACATTTTTTCGTCATTCCCGAAACAAATGAGATAATGAACTTTACTCTATCGTTGACTCACCCTGTACAGACAGACTAAACCGATTGGCTTGAAACTTTCAGAAAATATGCCTTTTGTTATAGCAAAAATACCCAAAGTATTGAACCCAGTGGGCATAATTAAATTTGTTTTTTAAAATTTGAATTGCCCGCCATTTTATGCCATCTAGTCCAAAATGGATCTTTTTTTTCAAAATTTAGGTCTTGGCACCAGCTTTCCGATGCCATTAAGAAAAAAATTTGTGGAGTCATTTTAACTGTTTTTTTTTTTCGTTTTTTTATTAATCAAATAAAGAAAATACTCTTTTTCGGTTATTTTGAAAAAAATTGAAATTTTTTTATCACAACTGGTAGAGAATCGCGAGATCTCTTATTAAAAAAAAACATTATGGACTAAATGACATAAAATGCCGGGCAATTCAAATTTTAAATAACAAATTCAACTGAGTACACTGGGTTTAATATTTTTTTACTTTTTTACCAAGATTTTAGAGTATTTTTGCTACAAAAGGAATATTTTCTGAAAGTTTTAAGCCGATCGGTTCACACTTAGTCGACCTGAAGAATAAAATGAAAAAAAAAAACAGATTTTTGCCTGTTTTTTCAATTTTGTAGGTTATGTACACATTTGAGCGATTTAAAAGCAACAATGATTTATTGGAAATTTCATTACGAAGAATCTAGTTTTTTGTTTGTCTCGATCCGACTGATATAGCCGGAGTTATTCACATTTGAAGCTCAAAAAATGCGTTTTGAAAATTTAAGTTGTTTTATAAACAAAAGAGCACAAGTTTTTCGACGTCCAAAACTCAGGACAGTACTTCTGGTGATACCCCAGAGAGGATAAAACCATAATATTGATGTATCTAAACTATGCCTATCTCATCATTATTTTGACCTTTTTTACTGCACTAGAGGCAACATCTACAATAAGACGTTTGGCAGCAACCAAAAATTGCGGTATTCCTGGCAGCAGTGATGAACCAGCTAGTGATTTTTCTACGGAAACATCATATGATTTTTGGAGTCATCACAAGGCGTTAGCACACACCAAGCAAAAAAAAAGAGGTCAGATTTCTTTTTTTCAGCTTACTTTGCCTATTCAAAAGGATGAAATGAGCCTTTATTGGTCAACACCATTGTCGACTAACCCTTTTGAAGCGAAGGGGTGTTATGAAAGTTATATTTCCTCAGTCGTGACCAACGAGTACCTGATAATTTCAGTGACATCACTGCCCTCCGAATGATTATTTTCGAAAGCAGGCAGCATTGTCACGGACCCGAAACAGATTATCAGCAAACAATTGTGACTGAAATAAAAACATTGGTTAACTGCACTTAATTCATTTATTATTTAACTTCTGAAAAAGTTTTTTACAGACAAATTGTCACGGGTAAAAAGTATCTATACCTGAGAATATCGATACTTTTGTTTCTATACTTTTATGAGTACGGATCTTTCGATACTACACATAAACAAAGTATCAATACTTTTCATACGATGCGGTGTCCCTACCTCTAGATATAGAAAATTTAACAATTTGCTAATAGTGCGATTGTCCTCCGCTAGGTGGACAACTGTAATATTATATGTTTGGTATAGTATTTTTTTTTTTCGGTACAAAATAGATTTTAATTCTGATTCTTGTTAATTGTTCAATTAAAAGTGTTTTTAAAATCAATTCATTTGTGAGGTTATTTTTCATAAGACTCTTGTTATATAATTTTTCTATAATGTATAGTTGAATTACTAAAAACCTTTAATATTAGTGTTTATGCAACAGTTTTTTCTTGACAATTACATTTTACCTCTTACTTCTTTGATTAACATATATTGTTAAAAACAAGAAATGAGGCATAAAGTTTTTAACAAATTTGACTTCTATTTTAGATACTTAATTTAAAATAAAAACGAATGTTTACAAAACTACACAAATATATTCGCTTATTACAGTTCTCATTTCTAGTCCAATCAGAATACGATTTTGAGGTGAAATCGTCGAGTACATTAAAAAAAAAAAAAATATTGCGACCGCTGAAAAATTGGGGCAACACCTTCAAAAATGGGAGAATTGGCCCGTTTTTGGGTTTTTTAGCATATTTTTACAATTTTATCATAAATTCAATGAAGTTAAACCAAAATTTCTGACAGATTTTGATTCTAGATAAAATAACCGGTCAAGTGCAAGCTGAACTTACGCAGTTAGTGTTCCGTACGTTGATTGCTTCTAAAATAAAAAAAAATTGTAACACCCCAAATGAGTTTTTTCAACAAAGTTTGTTTCCGATCTTTAATGAAAATTGATGATCTTGAAATTTTTTTTTTTTTTTTATATACTAGATAAATTATTAAATCTAATGCAGTCGTGATAATTTTCGTTCAATCTACAATCCGTCGAGAATATTCCAGAATTTTTTCGAAAGTTTTTGATCAGCACTTTTCGAGATAAGGGGGGACAGCGATTTTTCGTGGTTTTTTTAAAAATAATACAAAGAAAAGTGCGCGCAAGTGTTACATTATATAGTGTTTTTACAAGGTTTCATTCGACATCCCATTCGACGACCTAGTAAAAAAAAACTGATTTAACTTCCGATTTCACCCCCCAAAACAAATTCCATAAGTCAAAATTTAACTTTTAAAGCTACACGGCTCTGATGAGGCCATCAATTCTTATGTTTAATACCAAATTTCAACTTCTTTCTATGTCAAAAAGTTTCGGAGATAATCAGGTGTGACAGACGGACAGACACCGAAGTGATCTTATCAGTGTTTCGTTCGGAACACTAAAAACGAAAAATTTAAGAGGCTATCGATGTCATTTGAACCTTCTGGTCGGGAGAAATTAGCCGTTTTTGGTATTTTTTTGTGTTGTCATTTTCTGTGATTAAATAGGTGTACTTGCAAAGTTTAAGATATTTTTTTAGTTAACTCTGGAAATATGTTCCACGGACATTACTTTAATTGATCCAAACATAATTCTAGCCATTTTTTATATATTAGATATATTTTTCACTCCTCATAATATTGATAAACTTTACCAATTCACGTTTTTTTTCTGACGAATTTTTTAAACAACTTTTTTTTTAGTATACGTTACCTAAAATATCAGAAAATGTTCCATAGTCCCTAAACTTTCATTTGAGGTACTTAAAAACTCAAGTAAAAAATTTAGGCCCGGGAAATTGGCCGTTTTAATCTTTTTAATTTGTTTAATGCAAAATTAACAATTAAAAAAAAATATATATTTTTTTTTTCGTGAGTTTTATAATATTTCCAGTAACCAAAATTATTTTTAATTATTATACACAGGTTACCGTACTTGTTGAGTGGCTCAGGAAGTCATTTGGTCCATTTAGACTGAAAAAACTGGCCATTTTACTTTCAATTTTATGCTTTTTTTTTTTTGTTTCAAATTTACAGTTATTTTTAAAAAATTAATTTTCTTGAATTTTATCATACTTGCCGTAACGAAGATAATTTTTTATCTATAATATATATAAAATGCAACGTCTCTCTGTCTGTCTGTCTATCTGTCTGTCCGTTAGTGCGCTTATCACTGGAGAAACGATTTATCCGATTTACGTACTTTTTTTTTCAAAAACATACATATGTTCTGTGGCCAGGTTATAGGCTATATTTTAATTACGATAGGTAGCATAATGAATGAGCAGTGACAATAATAGTGAATGAAGTCGGAAAAAAGTTTGCCACTAGCGCGTTCCCTAAACCATTAAATATGGAACAATTTTATGTAGCAGAGAATATCTATAATCTTTAATATATATAAAATGCAATGTCTCTCTGTCTGTCTGTCTGTCTGTCCATTAGTGCGTTTAACACGCGAGAACCACTTATCCGATTTACGTGTCTTTTTTTAAATTCATACATATATTCTTTGGCCAGGTTATATAATAATAATCTCTATCTATAATATATATCAAATGCAACGTCTCTCTGTCTGTCTGTCTGTCCGTTAGTGCGCTTATCACTGGAGAACCACTTATCCGATTTACGTGCTTTTTTTTTTTAAACATGTTCTCTAGCCAGGTTATAGGAGATATTTTATTACATTAGGTGACATAAGGAATAAGCAGTGACGATAATAGTGAATCAAGTCGGAGAAAAGCTTGCCGCTAGCGTTAAATATGGAAACAATATCATGTAGCAAAGAATATAATATATATAAAATGCAACGTCTCTCTGTCTGTCCGTTAGTGCGCTTATTACTCGAGAACCACTTATCCGATTTACGTGCTTTTTTAAAATATACATATGTTCTCTGGCCAGGTTATCTATCTATAATATATATAAAATGCAATGTCTCTCTGTCTGTCTGTCTATCCGTTAGTGCGTTACGTGCTTTTTTTTTTTAAAACATGCATATGTTCTCTGGCCAGGTTATAGGACATATTTTATTACGTTAGTTAAGATAAAGAACAAGCAGTGACGATAATAGTGAATCAAATTGGAAGAAAGGTTACCGTTAGCGCGTTCTCTTGCAATACACTGCCTAAACCATTAAATATGGAACAATATCATGTTGCAAAGAATATAGTATATATATAAAATGCAACGTCTCTCTGTCTGCCTGTCTGTCTGTTAGTGCGCTTATCACTTGAGAACCAC
>JAHKBH010003627.1:0-24638 GCA_019049505.1 Pachyrhynchus sulphureomaculatus
ATGTGTATTGCGAAGCCTTAAAGACCAAAAATAAAATTCCTTAGCAGTTAGCGACATGCAGTTTGAACAGGGTTATACAAAAAGACATTCTTTAACATGTTTTGTAGCAGAGATTGTGCGAGGAAGCCTGGTTCTTGTATAAAAATATATTAATTTTTAATTTATTTTAAAATTTCGGTGATTTCATGTGTATTGCGAAGCCTTAAAGACCAAAAATAAAATTCCTTAGCAGTTAGCGACATGCAGTTTGAACAGGGTTATACAAAAAGACATTCTTTAACATGTTTTGTAGCAGAGATTGTGCGAGGAAGCCTGGTTCTTGTATAAAAAATATTTTAATTTTTAATTTATTTTAAAATTTCGGTGATTTCATGTGTATTGCGAAGCCTTAAAGACCAAAAATAAAATTCCTTAGCAGTTAGCGACATGCAGTTTGAACAGGGTTATACAAAAAGACATTCTTTAACATGTTTTGTAGCAGAGATTGTGCGAGGAAGCCTGGTTCTTGTATAAAAATATTTTAATTTTTAATTTATTTTAAAATTTCGGTGATTTCATGTGTATTGCGAAGCCTTAAAGACCAAAAATAAAATTCCTTAGCAGTTAGCGACATGCAGTTTGAACAGGGTTATACAAAAAGACACTCTTTAACATGTTTTGTAGCAGAGATTGTGCGAGGAAGCCTGGTTCTTGTATAAAAATATTTTAATTTTTAATTTATTTTAAAATTTCGGTGATTTCATGTGTATTGCGAAGCCTTAAAGACCAAAAATAAAATTCCTTAGCAGTTAGCGACATGCAGTTTGAACAGGGTTATACAAAAAGACTTTCTTTAACATGTTTTGTAGCAGAGAATGTGCGAGGAAGCCTGGTTCTTGTATAAAAATATTTTAATTATTAATTTATTTTAAAATTTCGGTGATTTCATGTGTATTGCGAAGCCTTAAAGACCAAAAATAAAATTCCTTAGCAGTTAGCGACATGCAGTTTGAACAGGGTTATACAAAAAGACACTCTTTAACATGTTTTGTGGCAGAGATTGTGCGAGGAAGCCTGGTTCTTGTATAAAAATATTTTAATTTTTAATTTATTTTAAAATTTCGGTGATTTCATGTGTATTGCGAAGCCTTAAAGACCAAAAATAAAATTCCTTAGCAGTTAGCGACATGCAGTTTGAACAGGGTTATACAAAAAGACATTCTTTAACATGTTTTGTAGCAGAGATTGTGCGAGGAAGCCTGGTTCTTGTATAAAAATATTTTAATTTTTAATTTATTTTAAAATTTCGGTGATTTCATGTGTATTGCGAAGCCTTAAAGACCAAAAATAAAATTCCTTAGCAGTTAGCGACATGCAGTTTGAACAGGGTTATACAAAAAGACATTCTTTAACATGTTTTGTAGCAGAGATTGTGCGAGGAAGCCTGGTTCTTGTATAAAAATATTTTAATTTTTAATTTATTTTAAAATTTCGGTGATTTCATGTGTATTGCGAAGCCTTAAAGACCAAAAATAAAATTCCTTAGCAGTTAGCGACATGCAGTTTGAACAGGGTTATACAAAAAGACATTCTTTAACATGTTTTGTAGCAGAGATTGTGCGAGGAAGCCTGGTTCTTGTATAAAAATATTTTAATTTTTAATTTATTTTAAAATTTCGGTGATTTCATGTGTATTGCGAAGCCTTAAAGACCAAAAATAAAATTCCTTAGCAGTTAGCGACATGCAGTTTGAACAGGGTTATACAAAAAGACATTCTTTAACATGTTTTGTAGCAGAGATTGTGCGAGGAAGCCTGGTTCTTGTATAAAAATATTTTAATTTTTAATTTATTTTAAAATTTCGGTGATTTCATGTGTATTGCGAAGCCTTAAAGACCAAAAATAAAATTCCTTAGCAGTTAGCGACATGCAGTTTGAACAGGGTTATACAAAAAGACACTCTTTAACATGTTTTGTAGCAGAGATTGTGCGAGGAAGCCTGGTTCTTGTATAAAAATATTTTAATTTTTAATTTATTTTAAAATTTCGGTGATTTCATGTGTATTGCGAAGCCTTAAAGACCAAAAATAAAATTCCTTAGCAGTTAGCGACATGCAGTTTGAACAGGGTTATACAAAAAGACATTCTTTAACATGTTTTGTAGCAGAGATTGTGCGAGGAAGCCTGGTTCTTGTATAAAAATATTTTAATTTTTAATTTATTTTAAAATTTCGGTGATTTCATGTGTATTGCGAAGCCTTAAAGACCAAAAATAAAATTCCTTAGCAGTTAGCGACATGCAGTTTGAACAGGGTTATACAAAAAGACATTCTTTAACATGTTTTGTAGCAGAGAATGTGCGAGGAAGCCTGGTTCTTGTATAAAAATATTTTAATTTTTAATTTATTTTAAAATTTCGGTGATTTCATGTGTATTGCGAAGCCTTAAAGACCAAAAATAAAATTCCTTAGCAGTTAGCGACATGCAGTTTGAACAGGGTTATACAAAAAAACACTTTCTTTAACATGTTTTGTAGCAGAGAATGTGCGAGGAAGCCTGGTTCTTGTATAAAAATATATTAATTATTAATTTATTTTAAAATTTCGGTGATTTCATGTGTATTGCGAAGCCTTAAAGACCAAAAATAAAATTCCTTAGCAGTTAGCGACATGCAGTTTGAACAGGGTTATACAAAAAGACACTCTTTAACATGTTTTGTAGCAGAGATTGTGCGAGGAAGCCTGGTTCTTGTGTATAAAAATATTTTAATTTTTAATTTATTTTAAAATTTCGGTGATTTCATGTGTATTGCGAAGCCTTAAAGACCAAAAATAAAATTCCTTAGCAGTTAGCGACATGCAGTTTGAACAGGGTTATACAAAAAGACACTCTTTAACATGTTTTGTAGCAGAGATTGTGCGAGGAAGCCTGGTTCTTGTATAAAAATATTTTAATTTTTAATTTTATTTTAAAATTTCGGTGATTTCATGTGTATTGCGAAGCCTTAAAGACCAAAAATAAAATTCCTTAGCAGTTAGCGACATGCAGTTTGAACAGGGTTATACAAAAAGACATCTCTTTAACATGTTTTGTAGCAGAGATTGTGCGAGGAAGCCTGGTTCTTGTAAAAAAATATTTTAATTTTTAATTTATTTTAAAATTTCGGTGATTTCATGTGTATTGCGAAGCCTTAAAGACCAAAAATAAAATTCCTTAGCAGTTAGCGACATGCAGTTTGAACAGGGTTATACAAAAAGACATTCTTTAACATGTTTTGTAGCAGAGATTGTGCGAGGAAGCCTGGTTCTTGTATAAAAATATTTTAATTTTTAATTTATTTTAAAATTTCGGTGACAAAAATAAAATTCCTTAGCAGTTAGCGACATGCAGTTTGAACAGGGTTATACAAAAAGACACTCTTTAACATGTTTTGTGGCAGAGATTGTGCGAGGAAGCCTGGTTCTTGTATAAAAATATTTTAATTTTTAATTTATTTTAAAAATCTCGGTGATTTCATGTGTATTGCGAAGCCTGTAACATTCATTTTTTCCTGGATTTTAAGACCATGCAATGTTACTGATTTTCACTTCAAATTGTATTTTATTTTTTATTTTAAAAACATCGACCGGTATATTAAACAAAAGTTTCAGGACATTCAGTATATACTGTGTGTGCGGGTTGCTGATCGAACCTACCGCCAGGCCGCGATTGGCGAAATGTTTGACCCGGAGTTTTGATTGGAGCGTCCGGATATTACCGGTAAAAAATCGCACGATTATTTAAGGGCCTGAGAAACTACTAGCAAGGCTTTTTTCGATCGAGCCGCAGACCAGGCAGTACCGTCTAGCCGGAGGCTATTTTCCATCTAGCCTAAGTAGGCTAATTTTCTTCAGAAGCCGCTAAGTAAAAGTACCAGTTTCGACAATAAAAGCTGTAGTGAGCTTTCTAAGTGTTAAGAAAAAGTGTGAAATCGCACGAAGTCCATCACAGCAGGACTGAAAAAGAGTAAGTCAACAAAACTCCCTCCAATAGACTTATTTAAGAGCAGTGCCTTAACAGCAATGAAAACAGACAAAAAAGTGAAGTGTAAAACACGATGTCTCGTCCTTCGGGGGTTGTAATAAGTTTAAAGATTTAAATGTAACAACTACTAGTTAGGCTAGAATTTTTTGGTAAAACTGTAAAGGTTGGAACTTTTTATTTTCATTTTAAAAACATGAATAAATTTTTCTTTTTGTTGATTAAAGCTAGTGTCTCACTGAATACCTTATTTTCTCTTTTCAGGATAAGTTGTACTAGACTAATTTCTTTTTAGTAATATCCATAAAACACTTCAGTTTTTTCTCATTTTTTTAGCTGAAGTTAAATCCGTTTCTATTTTAAAATGAGTGGTGCCCAAAAAAAAGTCGTACAACTGAGGTTTCTTTAAAAATAGAAAATGAATTCCAAAAAGACGTAAGAAAATTATCTCTTACCCATATCTCTCTACCAAGGAAAACTGAGCTAGTATTTCTTTAATTTCTTTAGTTCTTTTAAAATCAGGTTTCACTCAATTCATTATCAGAAATTAAAGCGGGGCTGCAAGAAAATTGTGCTCAAGCTTGGGGCGTCCAGTATTTAAAAACTTTACAAATGACGCAGTCTACATGGGGCGAAAAATAAAGCAAAATTAGCACACCTTACAAAATTGCGCTCAAGCGTGGGACAAACAACTTCTCACAGGGTACGCCTCAAACTTGGGGACAAGTTTAACATGTCAAAAAAGACGTTACAATAAAATTACGCCCAACGTGCGGGCAACATTTTTTCCAAAGTTACAAAATAGCGCTGTCAACGCGGGGCTTTTGGAATTTTATTTTTTAAAAAAAGGGTTCAGTGTACTAGCTTTCGAACAAAATAAAAGCTCTAACTTTGCAGATATTTTTATTTCATAATATTTATTAAACGAAACTACACTATAGCAGTAAGACAAAAGCAGGAAATTTGTAAGAATTTTTTATTTCAATTTATCTGATATAGATATTTGAATTTTGTTGTTGACTCTAAGATAAGAGATTCCTACTTTTTTCTTAAAAGCTACTTTATAGTTCAGATTAGCAGATGTGTTGGTAGACTTTAATTTCGCATTGTTAGATTTATTTTGCGGTTAACCGAAGAAGAAAAAACCGTACGTTTTTTTTCTCACCTATGTTTTGCATGAATATTAAAAATACTTTGCTGATACGAAACGGTATTTAGAGATTTTTTTATAGGAAATTCTTAAGATATTTAGTAAAAGAATGTTAATACAAGGCGATACTTAGAAATTTTTTTTGAAATTGTTGAAGATTTTTTAAATGTTTGGTAAAGAAGTTTACATATTTTAAGTGCCTTTATAGATTTTTTATTTTGACTATTGGGAGCACAGGAGAAATATTTTTACGATTTTTTTTAAACAATTCTTTTAAATTTTTTAATCTAAATACATTTATCATGGAAGCCTTCAATTTTAAAGTCAATCACCTACTGGAAAATGAATTAGACTATGAACTGAAAATCCGTCGTACTTTCTCAGAACGTCCGGTCGCGGATAAAAGAAAGATTCTAACGAGGATCTTAAGTAAAGAAATATTCCAATAGATCAGATTGGACTAAATAGTTACAAAAAGTTTCTGATTTTTTTAAAAAGTCTAATAAAAATTCTCCTTCTCAAATTAAAACTCCTGCTTCTCCAAATGGTCACATGTCTCCTTTATTCGTGCATAAATATTCAGATAACAGACCGCATATCAAGATAAATCCATTAGGTGCCCATTTCTCGGCTTTATTTGACTCTGGTGCAAATGCCTCCGTTATAGGTCAGAATGGTATTAAAATTTTAAGTCGTTTAAGTATAAAAATATGCCATGTCAAAAATAGAAGTGTTACCACTGCAGATGGCAGCCGTCTAAAAGTTTTAGGTACGGTTGAGTTGCCGCTAGTCTGCAATGGTCATTGTTTAGTAATCTCTGCTCTAGTAGTACCTTCTCTATCACATACTTTGGTTTTAGGATGTGATTTTGCACAAAAATTCGGAATTCTAGTAAATTTTAAAAATAATTCGTGGTATCCACAGTCCCTAGAAGTCAACTCTCAAACAAGTTTTAAAGATTATTATTCAGAAAGTTCTTTAGAAAACCTTTTCTCGCGTCTATGTACCCTAGATGATCTCTCGCGGACGGAACGCTTAAAAGCAGAAAAAGTAATAAGCTCTTTCAATGAAATAAGTAGTAAAGATAGGTTAGGCCGAACGAATAAAATCAACATGTCTATAGATACGGCTGATGCCAGTCCTGTAAAGACAAGGCCCTTCGCCATGTCTCCTTATATGTCAAAAGTATTAAATAAAGAGTTAGACGAAATGTTGAAACTCGGAGTGATTGAAGAATCAAACAGTCCTGGTGTTCTCCAATCTTATTGGTGAAAAAGGCCGATGGACAGTATCGTCTGTGCTTTGACGGAAGAAAGCTCAACGAGGTCAGCAAATTTGATAACTACCCATTACCGAACATC
Organism: Pachyrhynchus sulphureomaculatus; assembly: GCA_019049505.1. Lineage (NCBI taxonomy): Eukaryota > Metazoa > Arthropoda > Insecta > Coleoptera > Curculionidae > Pachyrhynchus > Pachyrhynchus sulphureomaculatus. The sequence continues at coordinate 6,511 of JAHKBH010003627.1, forward strand.
GACAGAATTTTGACATCACTCAGGAATGCTAAGTATGTATCTTCGATAGATCTTAGAAAGGCTTTCTGGCAAATTCCTTTAGACAAATCCTCTAAGGAAAAGACCGCTTTTGCAGTAGTAGGCCGAGGTCTATTTCAGTTCGTCACTATGCCGTTTGGTCTAAAGAACGCTGCTCAAACTCAGCAACGTTTAGTGGACGCTATATTTGGCCCGAAATATGAGCCACATATTTTTACCTATCTCGATGATATTTTAGTAACATCGGAAGACTTCGAATCGCATATTCGCTTACTTAAGGAAGTAAAAGATAAATTGAAAGAGGCCGGACTGACGATAAATTTGAGCAAATGTGATTTTTTCAAAACTTCTCTAAAGTTTTTAGGCTATATTGTAGGCTCAAATTCCTTGCGTACCGATCCGGATAAAGTAGCAAGCATGGTTAATTATGCGAGACCTACTAATACTACGGAAGTTAAACGCTTCGTAGGAATGTGTTCATGGTACAGACGTTTTATCGAGAATTTTTCTACCTTGTTGTCGCCTATTAATGATCTTTTGAAAGGACGAAAAAAAGGACAATCGATAGATTGGACAAAGGCAGCCGAAGAATCTTTTATAAAGATTAAAGAGCTATTGGTTTCAGCTCCCATTTTATCCCAACCAGATTTTTCCCAACAGTTTTATATTTCTAGTGATGCTTCTAATACCGGTTTAGGGGGCGTCCTAACACAGAAAATCAATGGTAAGGAAAGAGTGATAGCGTATGCCAGTAGAACTTTGTCAAAGGCTGAACGTAACTATTCGGTTGTTGAAAAAGAATGTTTAGCAGTACTCTTTAACATCGAAAAGTTTCGACCCTACATAGAAGGTGTTCCTTTCACGGTCATAACAGATCATTATAGCTTATTGTGGCTTAATTCTATTAAAAACCCTAGTGGCAAACTAGCGCGTTGGGCGATTAGGCTGAGACAACACACATTTACTTTAATTCATAGAAAAGGAGTCCACAATGTTATTCCTGACGCTTTGTCAAGAATCCCAGATCATACAGCGGACGAAAACAGTCTTAATGCACAATTTGGCATAAGAATTGATACAGTTGATGTAGATCGCATTGATCCATGGTACGACAATTTACGGCAGCAAATTAAAGAATTTCCTCAAAATTTTCCGCAGTGGAAGGTGGAAAATGATTTCGTGTACAAATTTATCCCAAACCAGTTGCCTTTAAAAGTTAATGTACCCGAGTGGAAAATACTAGTTCCTAAACCACAGAGAGAGGAAGTTATAGACATGTGTCACACTCCTCCTACTTCTGGTCATTTTGGCTTTTATAAAACTCTTCACAGGGTTCAGGAACAGTATTATTGGCCAAAAATGCGTTTTGACATCGTAAAGTTTGTGAGGACTTGTGAAGTATGTGGAGCGCAGAAATCTCCAAATGCACTACCTATGGGACTGATGGGAAAGAGAGAAAACGGTTAATTACCCTTTTCAAGTCATAGCAGCTGATCTAGTAGGCCCATTCCCACGTTCAAAAAAGGGAAATAAATGGCTTCTCGTGGTTTCTTGCTGGTTTACAAAGTATACCATGCTATTTCCTTTGAAAAGCTCTAAAGCTGGATATATAGAGAGAATTTTGGAAAATAATGTCTTTCTAATCCACGGGGTCCCATCGCTCTTAATATGCGATAACGGTACTCAGTTTACCTCTAAAAGTTTTAAGAGCTTAAGTGAAACTTATGGTTTTAACATCCGTTTTAATCCCGTGTACTCTCCCCAATGTAATTTTGTGGAACGTAATAACCGAACAGTCGGGACCGCTTTAAGAAGTTACGTGGATTCACATGACACTTGGGATGGCAATATTTCCAAAATCCAACAAGCGATAAATACCGCAAGACACGAAGTAACAGGGTTCACACCGTCCTTCTTAGTTTACGGCAGACATATACCTCTATCTGGATCATATTATAAAAACTTAGATTTGGATGTCAATGTTGACAGCGAAATAATTCCGGGTAACAGGGGTGAGTACGCCGAAAATTTAAAGGGTTTAAAAGATATTTTCACCGACGTGCGTAGTAGGATACATAAGGCTTATGAACGGAACAGTAAGTCTTACAACCTTAGGAAAAGGGATTTTGCCTTTAATGTAGGTGATCACGTTTGGCGAAAAAATAAAATTCTTTCCAGTGCAGCAGATAAATTCACATCTAAGTTGGTACCTAAGTACGTGCATTGCGTGATTAGAGAAAAGATTTCAGATTTAGTTTATGGTTTAGTTAATTTAGATGGGACTAAAATAGGACGATGGCATATTAAAGACTTAAAACCATTCAATGAACCTAACCCTAGTGAAAGTTTGTCAGAAGAAGAATAATTTATATTTACATTATCTTAATTGCTTTACTTTATTTTTTTTGATGTTGCTCTGTAGAGGTGACGACCTCGTTTTTTTGACTGTTATAAAAGTTGAGCAGAGAATAGCTTACTTTTATTGTTTAATGCTAAGGTTTTGGGTACTGATCATATCCAAACTTAGGTTGATTGTAGTTGATGTTTAGCATCGACTCAGCTGTTGCGAGCTTGCGAAAGAGTCACACTCAGGATATATCATAAGACTGGTATGTCGGTGGTCGCGGGATTTGATTTGCTTATGACCCCAAATAATATCCAGTTCTTGACACTTGGAAGCGAAATTTTGATTAGAGGCAATCCAAGGTGATCTTGAGTTAGGACAAGCGCAAGATGTAGCTCGTGTAGTGTAATGTAGAGTCAAAATTTTTATGAGCAATTTCAAAGTTTGTTACCCGAGTGGGTGTATTTCTATTACCTTAGTGGTATATGTTGGGTGCAATTAAGAGTAAATTGATTTTGGTTTATCCAGTAAGTCTAAGACTTGGATTATTTTGATTTAGATCTTCTTCTGAATTGACAAACTGAGGGTACTTTCTATTCTTTTCAGGGCCGTTTAAACGTTACCTTTGAGTCACAAATTTTTTAAAATTTTTTTTGCATAGACTCATAGGCGTCTGATGAGTTTTTTCGGTCTACTATCAGATTGATAGGAAATTGAAGTCCTGCAGGAGAACTAAAGGCTGATCATTTACAAGAGATGAGAGCAGAGTAAGACAGTCGTTTCACAAAGAAATGATCAAAATCTGATACCGAGATGAGAACCTTGTCAAGAGAGGCTAAGCGCAGTGAAGGAAGATTCCTAACCGAATTTTTAGATTTCCAAGAGGTAATCTAGGAGTTTGGGCTGACAGAAAACGGTTATGCCTGATACCTGTAGCAGTTTCTTCTAGAGGCTATTGTCTAGGAAGACGATTAACACCATGATCGAATATTTTAGCTGTCAACGATGTTTTCTTCTTGTTTCTGATTAAGCTGGAAAAGCTCTTGTCGTCTTCAAAAGTTTTGTTGCGTTGCCACCGAAAAATTTGAGAAATTTTTGCTTCATGTAGCTTTTTAAGCTCATTTTCGTTTTTTTAAAATTTCGTTAGAAGCTTGGTTAAGTCAACCTTGTAAACCTTTTAGGTTGTATCCCATGAGTTATCTGTTTTTACAGGCTGTGATGCACCGAGTGCTAACAGATGCCGTTACGACGTTTGGCAGGGAGTTAGTCTTCCTGAGGAACAGACTGATTGGAAGGGTAGCCTATGGGGGGTGAACGTTTGACCTTTGGGACCTTTAGGGGTTTTGTTACCCAATGGTTATTTCTATTTGAACCAAAGGAGAGCCTAGCTACTGTAGTCGACCTCAGCTCCAATTAGCCTATTAGTGGTGACAGGCTGTTGGCAGTAGTGTGTTTCGGAACACCCTATTGATTAATTTTTTTTGACTTATGGTGGTGTGGTAGACACCGTTTCAGTTTAGTGGATGCTATAATCTACTCCCTTTTGTTGGTGGACACCAGGGTCACCAATTCTGTATTTTATTGTCTCCACCATTCAGTATATCGTGGTGAGGTGTTTGTCTCCTGTTATGTGGGATGGATTGAATGTTTTTCGTTGTTGTTCTAGGGCGAGACCAGTACACGAGGGTTCTTCATGCAACTTGGAAAAGCGCAATGCTGGTTAAGTTTTATATCTCTGTGTAGCCACCCTGAAGAATAACGGAGGGCGTTTTTTTCGGCTCATGTTTTCTAGTCAGATTTGTCACTTTGGTGCGATGTGCCGAAGATTTGATTAGCTTTTGCTAACAGCTTTCACCAAGCTCAGTATGGAGTTATCATAACCAAGAGTTTGGGATTTGAACTCCTGTATGTATTTCTGTATATATTTCTGTACATATTTCTGTATATATTTCAGTGTATGTTGGTTGCCTGAGGGCATGTGCTCAAAATGCGAGATTTTGAGTCGTTTTGCTTATGGACTCCTATATTTAGGATTATGACTTTAGGGAGGTCCTATTTCGAGACTTGCTGTCTCATATAGTTATGTTGGGAATGTTTCCTTGAATGTTAGTTGTGCGCAGACTAATCATTCTGTTCTTAGTGAACATTGCTTTTTGAAGCAGGATCATTCAGCTTTTTATAGCTTTGGTGAATTTTAGCTTTTATAGCTATTCACTGTGCCTATAGTGGAATTGTTAGCTTTTATAGCTGCTCACTATGTTAAAGGCGAGATTGTTCTTTTAGAACGCAGACTTTGTGTAGTCGAGGACTATTTACCGAGTGTTTTCTTGGCGAGGAGCCGAGGTTTTTTTCTGGCGATATACCAGAGTGTTTTCTTGGCGAGGAGCCGAGTTTTTTTCTGGCGATATACCAGAGTGTTTTGTTGGCGATAAGCTGACGTGTTTTCTGGCGATCAACCAGAGCGTTTTCCCTAGCGATTTTAGCATGTCTAGATGTCTTAGGACGTCGACATTGCGCGATAGAGTGCGATTATTTTCTGATGCGACTAGTAGAGATACTAGATTTAGAATGTTCTCTTAGCGGTGAGCTAGAGCATGGATGGCGATTTTTCCCGAGCGTTTGTCTGGATATTTATCCAGATATTTTTTTTTTTTTGGCCTAGTGCTAAATGGTCTGACAAGACTTTTTCTTTTTAGTGTAAGTGTTTGCACTAGAATCATTTTTTTATTTTTTTTCTTTATTTAAGAATTTTTATAAATTTCTTTTGCTGAAATAGAAAATTTTCAGACAATCCTTAAAATGTTTTAAGGGGGGGTGTTCATATTTTATTTCAGTTCACTTTTTTGATTTAGACAAGAGTCTAGACAAAGTTATATTTTTTTTTGTTTTGGTAACAATAATAGAGCTGATTATTTTATATAAGAAGACCGCGATTGTTATTTTGGAAAGGTATTTCTTATGTTCATGCAAGGATTTTTATTTGCTTTTTGATGTACTTAACCTTAGTGTCTAATTAAGTTAAGTCTAGTTATAAGATTCTTGTGATCATGCAAAGATTTTCATTTGGTTTTCATTGTACTTAATATTAGTGCTTAATTGAATTAAGTCTAGTAGTAAGGTCCGAAGTTTGTAATTTTGTTTTAAGTTCTGACCTTAGTATTAAGTGATAGTGTACCACTTTGTACCTTTTCATAAGTAGCCTAAGTTTAATAGACTAGTGTAGTCTATTTCTTTTTGGAAGGGGGTAAATGTAACATTCATTTTTTCCTAGATTTTAAGACCATGTAATATTACTGATTTTTCACTTCAAATTGTACTTATTTTCATTTTTGTATCGAACGGTATATTAAACAGAGATTCCAAGACGTTCGGTATAGTGTGTTGTGCGGGTTCCTGACCGAACCTACCGCCACGCCGCGATTGGTGAAAAGTGTGTATCTGCTGTTTTAGTTCCGGCGTCGCCATATTACCGGAGAGTTTGGAGGGTTTATTTAAGGGCCTGAAGACCGACTGTGGAGGTGGTTTTCCATCTAGCCGCAGCCGGGCTATTTTCCATCTAGCCGCTGAGTAGGCTTAGTACCATCTAGCCGACAGGCTAATTTTCATCAGAGCCGCCAAGTAGGCTTCCTTCGACTGAGCTACAAAAGCAAAGCTCAGAACAACCATCATGCGAGCTAAGTAAAAGTACCAGTTTCTTAACTAAAAGCCGTAGTGGGTTTTCAAAGTGTTAGCTAGAAAAGTGTGAAATCGGTCGAATGCCATCAAAGCAGGAATAAGAACCGTAAGTTACCAAAACTTCCTTCAATAGACTTATTCCAGAGTAGTGCCTTAACCGCAATCTAAAACAGACTAAAAAAGTGAAGTGTAAAGCACTATTTTTTCGTCTTCGGGGGTTATCATATTTCAGGATTTAAATGTAATAACTACTAGTTAGGCTAGAATTTTTTTTGTAGAACCGCAAAGGTTGGAACTTTTTATTTTAAAAAACATGAATAAATTCTCTTTTTTTGTTGATTAAAGCTAGTGTCTCACTGAATACCTACCCTACTTTTCAGGACAAGAGCGGCTGTACCAAACTGATTTTTTTTATTTACCAACAATACATTCTTTCAGTATTTTTCCATTTTTTTTAGCTGAAGTTAGATCCTTACTATTTTAAAATGGATGGTGCCCAAAATTTGTACAGCTAAAGCTTTTTAAAAATAGAAAATAATTCCAAAAAGACGTAAGACAATTATCTCTTACCCATATCTCTCTACCAAGGAAAACTGAGCTAGTGTTTCTTTAATTTCTTTAGTTCTTTTAAAATCAGGTTTCACTCAATTTATTATCAGAAATTAAAGCGGGGCTGCAAGAAAATTGTGCCCAAGCCGGGGAAAAACAACTTTTCACAACGCCTCAAAAAGCGGGTAAGTTCACACGGTACAAAATTACGCCCAAGCTTGGGGCAACAAAAATAAAAAAAAAGGTTACAAAATGACACCACAACGTGCGGGCAAGTTCCAATGTTACAACATATATCTTTTTTTCATCTCTATAAAAAAAACGCTTGTACCAATTATGAGTATTCCACCTTCAGAAACAATGGCGCTACTGGCAATTTTTTGACAAAACTGAAAACTATTTTTTTTTAAAAATTGAAATATTAGGTATATATCATTATTAATAAAAAAGTTATAAAATTTTACGCAGAATTCAAAAATAAATTAGACAATAGGATGTTCGATTTAAAAAAAAAAAACATATGTTATATCAGTCGCACTTTTTTGAAGTACTCTGTATACTCAAAAATAATTTTAAACTGTGCACCTTAACATTCCCTAAAACACATTCCCGAAACAAATGAGATAATGAACTTTACTCTATCGTTGACTCACTCTGTATATATATATATATATATATATATATATATATATATATATATATATATATTCCCGAAATCTCTACACTTTCTTATATATATATATATATATATATATATATATATATATATATATATATATATATATATTAATGTATGGATGTAAAAAAAAGTAAATTCAAATAGTTTTCAAAGTTCCTACATACCGCTGTCATATCTTGAATATTTGATACAGGCTCTAGAGCTATACCTGAGGCCACATGGCCTACAATTACCCATAACATACTGAAGAATCTTAAACCATTCAAACAAGATAATTCCCTTAAATTTTTCGTTGTTTTAAATAATCGTTTGCCATTCGTATACACTGAGAAAGCTATCAAGAGTTGATGAGGCTTAACTGAAACAAAATGGAATGGTTCTTAATCAAAATTGTTATTAGTAAAAAGAGGGTTTTTAAGGTTGACTAAGAAAAAATTGTACACCTTAGGATAAGTTGTCATGAGTCTTTTTTCTTAATTTAATAACTTTTAGATTTTACAATTAATTAATATTTATTTTTGAAAATATGTAGAAAATAGCTTAATATTACAATCTCGGAGGATTAAAAAACTTGTTGATAAATTACATGAATGTTTACAAGGTGGTGAAAGAGCTCTTTCTACTTTATTTGGTAATTCGACGATACCATGTGCTGTTTCTATATTCGTGGATATCGCAGTAAGGTTGATAAAGGTACAGGGTTAGTTAAATATCGTTGCCCTGACTGAAACATTTTCTTGTGACTATATTGAAGTTGAGGGCGCTGTTAAGGTATTTTATGTTGAACTATACACTCTACTAGATTAGTTTGTTCGTTTATTTAGAAATAATAGTAGGTGTTGTTTTTTTCTGTCTGGTACTCTAAAAAGTATTATTTTTATAATGATTTTAAAAGGATGAGAACTATCATAATATAATTTTTGTTATAATCGTTATGTTAAAAAAATGCCAAAAAGTTTAATTACTGATGTAAAATATCTCTTTTTTTTATGGGTCTAGCACACGTGCTACAGGGAAGTCCCTAAAGCGCTCCAGGAGTGGCATGTGTGCGGAAAAAGTTCTTGAATCGCTGTAAATTGTACTCGTGTGGGAAACACAGCGCTGGGCAAATTATTCTAAAGTTCTCTATATAAAAAACTGCTTGAAAAGCATTTTACGCGGAGTAACAAGCTGAACCTCATACGGATGTGAATTATTAGCTCGACATGTATTACTAACACCATTCTGGGAGAAATTAAGCGGGCTAGATCCTTCAAACAATTTCCATGAAAATATTTGTAGAACAGACTCAAGTCGCCAATCGTTCTTCGATGTTCGAGCCGGTCAAGGCCGCCAGACGGTTCCGGGTCCAATCAGACGAACAGCTCTTCTCTGAACAAAATCCAACAAGTGCAGTGTATGTTTGGGAGCGGAGTTCCAAACATGAGAGCAGTATTCCATAGTTGGTCGAATTTGAGGTTTGTAAAGAATTAACAGTTGTTGTGGAATGTAAAGCTTTTTGGTTCGAAATAATATTCCCAACTTTTGAGAAGCTCTCCTTGCTATTCCTGCAACATGTTCATGCCAGGACATATTTGCTCCCAAATTAACGCCCAACAAATTGAGTGACGATGCTAGGGGAATGACTATGTCGGGTTCAGCAACGTTAACTTTTTTAGAAAAAACTGCCGCCTGGGTTTTAGTAGCGTTAAATTCCACTTGGTTACTGTCACCCCAAGATAGAATTTCTTCCAGGTCTTTGTTAAGTTGAACGACCTCTTGCTGTCTGCGGATATTCGCCTGAGTAGCCGATGTCTGAACGTTCAAAGTGAATGAAGAGATAAGCGTACTGTCATCTGCAAAGCTGTAGATTGAATTCCCGGTCTTTTCTAGCAGATCGTTAATGTAAATGAGAAAGAGAGTAGGAGACAGTTTAGAGCCTTGGAGCACACCGGGTTGATAGTGAAGGTTGAAATCCGTCAACTGCCACTGGTAAAAAACGCTCTCTGAGGAAACATGAGAGCGACAAACAGAACTTTTCAGACATACCATAAGAGCGTAGCTTAGCCAACAGTCCATAGTGCCAAACACGGTCGAATGCCTTGATATGTCAAGAGCTACCGCTCGAGATTCTCCAAAGTATCCAATTGCGTTGTTCCAAACATGTGTTACATAAGTCAGAAGATATCATGTTGATCTATGCCATATTGGTGATCGCTAATAATGTTGAATCCTTCAAGATATTTTAGAAGGTGCTGACTGATAACCTTTTCCATGACTTTCGGTATTATTGAAAGCAGTGCGACTGTCGGTAGTTATTTGGCAAGGTCTTTTTGCCTTTTTTAGATATCGGCTGAATTGTGGCACATTTCTAGCAGGAAGGAAATATTCCCTTTCTATAGGATAGGTTGAAAAGTCTACAAAAAAACTGGTGTTAGTTCCCTCGAATAGTTTTTGAGAACTATGGCAGGTATTCCGTCAGCGCCAGAAGCCTTTTTGGTGTCTAACTTCATTAAAATACGCTTTATGATACGCTGTCTGAAGACAACAGCGGGCATCCTTGACTGCAATATGGGAATAGTAGGTGGTGTTTTCCTTGGAAATCGACAGTAGAATGTGAAGCAAAAAGTTCAGCCAACAAGTTTGCTTTCTCAACAGGTGTTGTTGTCGTATTTTGGACATATTTATATGTCCATGTTCTTCTGAAATTCCAGGTAGGCTTTAGATATATTAAATAACAAAGCTTTCGTCTTATTATAATCTTTATTCCTCGAAAGACCCTGACTTAGCTTTGTTTAATCCTGCTGAGGAAACGATCAAATTGGGCAAGTTTTGCTGTGGAACATGATCTTGTACCTAGTTTTTTTATTAAAGACTGTAGCACTATGTTTCCTAAACCACGTATTATTTTATTTAATCTGGCAATTAATACATATTTATCTCCTTCCTGTTAGACGCTGGTCCGGATCTGCCGTGTATTGAGAAAGCGGGATCCTGTAACAAATTATGCATCTATTGCTATATTGAATAGCTTTTCTAAAGTGTTTTGATATCTCCCATATTTTCTGATATTCAACGTATTATCTGTGCTTATTAACATGATTTCATCGCACAACGATTTACAATTACTAATCTTGTATAAATAAAGCACTTTATGAGTGATTTAATTAATAATTTAGTACAGATGAACCTAGAGTACGCCGACTTCTCGAAGGTATTTGGTATCAATCTGGTAATTCTGAATAAACTCTATTTATTTGGCTATACTGGCACAATGGTAAGATTTTTCAAAAGCTATCTCAGCTTTCGGAAACAATTTGTTGGTTATAATGGTTTTACCTTTGAGGTATACAGTGTTCCTTCAGGAGTCCCCAAAGATCCAATTTATTTTTACGTTTTATCAATGATCTCTTTGGAGCCATTACATGTAAATCGCTAGCTCAATTAAAAGTATATCTTAGTTTTAGGTACGCTAATGACGGTACAATTCCTTAAAAACACCTAGATATTCTACGAGGCTGGTTTGAAAAGTCCGTGTAAAAATAAAAACTACTTATGTGTTTGGGGGTAAACCTTTTTATTTTTCGACATAGTCTCCTTTTAGGCTTATACACTTCGTCCAACGATGTTCTAGTTTGTTGATCCCTTCCGAATAATAGAATTTGTCCAAGTCTGTAAAATATCCATTAGTGTCTGCAATCACCTCCTCGTTTGAATAAAATCTTTGTCCCTCCAGCCATTTCTTCAAATTGGGAAACAAGTAGTAGTCCGAGGGAGCCAAGTCTGGAGAATAGGAGGGATTTGAAACGAGTTGGAATCCTATTTCCATTAATTTTGCGACCACAACTGCTGAGGTGTGTGCTGGTGCGTTGTCGTGATGGAAAAGGACTTTCTTGTGGGCCAATCGCGGGCGTTTTTCTTGCAGCTCGGTTTTTTTTAAACGGTCCAATAACGATGAATAATATTCACCTGTAATAGTTTTACCCTTTTCCAGATAGTCGATGAGGATTATCCCTTGCGAATCCCAAAAGACAGTCGCCATAACCTTTCCGGCCGAAGGAACGGTATTCGCCTTTTTTGGTGCAGATTCCCCTTGGTAACCCATTGTTTAGATTGTTGTTTGGTCTCAGGAGTATAGTAATGTATCCATGTTTCATCCACAGTGACGAAACGACGCTTAAAGTTCTCCGGATTCTTCTGGAACAGCTGCAAACCATCCTTGCAAACTTCACACGATTCCGTTTTTGGTCAAGCGTGAGCAATCGCGGCACCCATCTTGCGGATAGCTTTCTCATGTCCAAATGTTTATGCAAAATATTATGTACCCATTCAGTCGAGATGCCCACAGCACTAGCAATCTCACGCACCTTAACTCTTCTGTCATCCATCACCATATCATGGATTTGATCAATGATTTCTGGAGTCGTAACCTCCACAGGCCATCCAGAACGTTCAGCGTCACTTTTGCCCATATGGCCAGTCCGAAAATTTTGAAACCACTTATAAACTGTTCTAATCGAAGGTGCAGAGTCACCATAATGTTTATCAAGCTTCTCTTTAGTCTCCTGAGGCGTTTTGCCTTTCATAAAGTAATGTTTAATCACCACACGTAATTCTTTTTTCGACCATTTCTTGAAAATCACTCGACTTCCTTGATTCACACGAATGCCAAACACAAAGAAATAGACCAAAATGGCTGAAACTTGGTGTGCGTTCATTCAAGCGATGCTACTAACTAAACATGACCTCGATACGCGCCGGTGGGGTGCCATCTCTCGGACTTTGCACGGACTTTCCAAACCAGCCTCGTACATAAATAATTTCTTACACTCACCTTAATTACCTTTAATTGTAAAGTTATGTCATACTTTCGTAAGCATCACGATTGTTGTGTTGCGTTATCATTAAACATCTGAGCTTAATGTTTGATAGCAAACGTACCTTCTACTTTATGTTAAGGTTCTGGTAACATCTGTTAGGAGGACCATGGACTTTTATTATTAGCAGCTGTAAAATCTTCGAATATTTTCATTAAAAACCATTTCCTACCCTCTAGCACGCTCTCAGTTGGCGCATTGTTTTTTTGTTCTTCATTCTGAGAAGGTTTTCAAAAATTTTCGTTTTTTACATTGGAGAGGGATTCTAATAACAATTTATTTTTATTGTTTAATTCTAAATTTTTTAACTTCAGAAGAATCTGGAAGTCTGCTATTTTTTCTCTATAAGTTATTTCATTACTATTTTCAGTTTCAAAACTCCCTTTCCTTAGTAAATTTTTATATTTCGCTTTGACTTTCCCCGCCTTTGATTATCAATAGCTGCTTACCAATGTCATAAAAAATGGCCGCATTATATGTGCGCGTTAACATCTTTGCTCATCATCCTTTTCTAATTTTGGGTTTGTGGACATTTCAGAATGAAGAACTTGAATTTCTCTTGTACACATGGTATCTCCAGTAGAATGTTGTTATTGTTCAGTTACCTATAATTCTACAATTTCTTTCTTTTTGATATATTTTTCAACTCTTAATTCTAATAATTTTTTATCTCTAAGTATCTTTTACATGCACTTTAATCCCTCGATAGTGTATTTTAAAATCCTCTTTAGTTTATAAAACAATTATAACTTTTAGTGACATTAAGCATTGCGCAGTTTCCTTATTAGTGTTGAAGATTGTCTAATTTGCATACCCGCCGTAAGTGGGCGTGCAGGGCGCGCACCGAAAGCGGGAAGCACATCCTGGGGAGCGGCAAATACAGAGATCTAGTCATGTTCAAACTCTTTCTAATCAACATTATCAATGTCATTATATATATTGCAAGACAATTCGCAATTATTAAAATAGGATGAGGATGAGGGCGGCCACAGAAAATTTCTGGAGCGGAAGCAAAGTGTGTCTTGCACGCGGGCCTTCAGGTGGCTAGCGGTGAGCCTGGTAATTTGAATATTTTATCACTTATACTGTATTGTATGTGAAATTTCATATTCTTCAGGTGGATCCTTATTACTATCTTAAGTTAACGTAATGTTTTTTAGAGGTTATAAGAAGGTCTAATGTCGTGGTTTAGTATATATAAAAGTAAGTGGTACATTCATATTTACTCGATTTAGGGAACAAGGAAAATGTATAAGAAGGCATATATACATTACATACACAACAAAACCCAAGACAACTGGAATGCGTATATTGTAGAAACAAATTTAATGAATAGAAGAATAGAATGAATTAAAGAAGACATTTACTAATGAAATGGAAAAAAATTATACCCCGTAGGATAAATTATCATAAGTCTTTTTTTCTTCTATATTTATTTTTAAACATATATAGAAAAAAAGGATATCACTTGATCATACCTAAAGGTAAATAAAATATTAAAACATTTGTTGATACACGCTACGGAGTCTTAAACAGGGAAGTAAAACAACAGTCTATGAAGGCATCACTAATAGCAGGTTGCTTGACGGATATAGTAAGGAAAAATAATTACTTCACAATGGAAAATAAAACAAGAATATATAAGACAATAGTGAGACCGATCCTCACATATGCTGCACAAATAAGAGCTGACACATTTAAAACATCACAATTGTTGAGGGGACAACAGAAATGAAGGCGATTAGGAACATACATGGAAAATCTATCCACGACAGAATCTACAACAAAGATCTACAAGAACTAAGTAAGATCCAAGAAATATCCAAATGGAGCAGAACTAGAAGAATATGATGGAAATAAACACGTAGATGGACGACAACGGACTGGTAAAGACGGCCAAACCCAATAAATCTTGCGGTAGAAGAACTAGGAGCAGACCTCCGAAGGAACGCTGGTCGTTTACATCGGAAGAGGCCTAATGGGGATAAAAACAGGCAGTATTCCTACTTATATGACACCCCATATAAGAAAGAAGAAGAAGAAGAAGATTAAACATCATTATTATAAAATATATATAAACTGACATTTATACATAATAATTTCATAAACATGCATATTAAAGAATATTTTTGGCTTAATACGAAAATGTTGATCTGACATGAATTATGGGTTGTATAGCACTTAAATATTAAATAATATAAATCATAAGTTTTAGTATTGTATTATTTATATAGAAGTTAATCACATGTGACAAGATTATGAATAAACAAACGGCAATAGAGTACAAATGGTTTAAGTCGAATATGTCAAGTTAGAAGTCTTATCACACAGTTTCTCCGACAATATTTCTAAAAAATTCTATCTCCAATGCTAATGGTATTAATGATGGTTCCATTATGTATACAAAGATTTATCGAACTATTAAACTATACTATATATATATATATATATATATATATATATATATATATATATATATATATATATATATATTATATATATATATATATATATATATATATATAATATATATATATATATATATATATATATATATATATATATATATATATATATATATATATATATACATATATATATATACATATATATATATATATATATATATATATATATATATAATATATATATATATATATACATATATATATATATATATATATATATATATATATATATATATATATATATAATATATATAATAAAATATGTCTACGACACATGTATCCTACCAGTGGCGACATACGGACTCGAGACGGTGACACTCACCGCAAATTGTGCCAATCGCCTCTGGGTGTGTCAAAAGGTAAAGAAACGGGCGATACCTGAGAGACAGAATCCGAACCGATGAGACAAGAAGAAGAACGAGAATCTGCAACGTTATCGAGCGTGTGGCCAGACTGAAATGACGCTGTATGGGGCACGTGGGCAACAGTGATTCTAAATGGACCAAAGCTCTAATGCAGTGGAGACCAAGAGAGACAAAGAGAAGTGTTGGACGACCGCAGGCGCGATGGAGAGACAACACGCGGGGGAAGAACTGGATTCAGACCGGCATGGAAATCTCTGGAAGGGGCCTTTGTCCAGAAGTGGACTTCTACGAACTAAAGAAGAAGAAGATACGAAGATAAAGTGATAAACTTAATATATTTAGCACAGTCTGATGATAATAACATTTATACTGACTCAGGGCTGCACCAGTGTGAGCTATATTACTATTAAGTTTGACTTGGTACTAACCAAATTCCGAAATACATAAATCAATTATAGTCAGGCATAACATATTAATTTCAGTGCTAATAAGACATATGCAGTGAATATGCCGCTTATAAAGTTCTACAAGTATCTAGACCGTGAAAAACATAAAGAAATAATATTTTATTTCTAACTGGATAATAGAGAGATTTTGCAACGCTAACTAACTCTTCTCAATGTTATTCGCGATAAAAAATTATCATTTCAGTTTTACTGTTTCTCTTAGTGGTTTATAAGTAGAAAAAAAAACTTGCTCTACCATAATAGCGATAAGAATACCGAACTTCAAATAGTCTCTCTTATAAGTTCCTAAATAAGGGATATCGTTATCGTTAATAACGATATCCCTTATTTAGTTCCAACACTGTGCAAGCTCCAAATGGTAGCCGCATGCTTCAAATAACGATAAAGACAGTGGCCTACCAAAATACGCATTGTAAAATCTCTCCATTAAGTGAATTTTATTTCTACTTAGGTTATACTCACCATTTTGGTCACGACGTAAATCGTAAATTGTAGAAACTGTCATAAGTAATATGAAGAAGCCAAAGAATCCTCTAAAAACGTAAATAGATGAAAATTAACTCAAAAAATACACATAAAGAGCGATACTACATACATTTTAAGTATATTGTACTCTCTGAATATTTATGTTATAGATATGCTTTATTTTAAATATCACATATGTAAAAGAAATAGATAAAATAGAATTTGAAATCAGAAAATGTTATTTTTGCAGTTGTTAAATAATATTTGAATTTTAACAGAAGTCGGCTTTTAGTTCAGTTCAACTGAAACCGACTGTGTCAGAAAATTAGTACTAGTAACAAAACAAGAACTGAGCTAGGAAGATAGAATCTAATTTAATTTAATATTATGGATGCTGTAGACTATCAAAGTAAAAATAACGCCAATCTTTTGATTGTCAAATCTAGAAAACTATTTATCTCTTTTTCAGAACATCTTAAGATTTAATTTTATAATCCACGTAAATAAGAATACCTTTTGCATTTCTGCAATCTCTATAACTATTTTACAAATTTATTCTCGTATCCCTGGTACTTCAAGTATTATCAAAGAATAGTTTTATTAAGTTAGGAATGTGGAATCTTTGGCACAATGACACTACTCAGTATATATCACCACTATACCAAACACTTTATTTTTGCACTCGACGCGCGTTTCGCTAACCATGATAGCTTCATCAGGAGCGATGATCATCGCTCCTGATGAAGCTAACAAGGTTAGAGAATCGCGCGTCGAGTTGCAAATATAAAGCGTTTGGTATAGTGGTGATATATAATGAGTAGTAAAGAATAGTTTATTTCCATATCGGAATTATTTTATGTATTGTTTTCAGCTTACAGTGTGATAATCGCTCCAATATCCAAGGGTTTAAATACTTCATCTTTAGTTTGACATGTAATAGCAAAAGTTAGTATAGGAATCAATGTCTTTAAAGCTTCCCTTAAATCCTCACTATTACATTTGTGTGGAACGCATAGCGCAATGGATGTGTGAAACTGCATATTGCATCTCTATGGAATCTTCGTTATTACTAATCTTGTTATACTGTTTATTTAGATTCTGAAATAAAAAAGCATATTCTAATTTATGTTGTAATACACAGGTCGTTGAATTTTTGTCGTACAAATGAGGTATAAACTTTTATGAATCTTATACCAAAATTTAATCCTTTATGGAGAAAAATGTTTGTAGTAATCAAGCACATAAAAAGACCGTCAGCAGCAGGATACGGATTCATATAAAATCGCCTCGGCAGAATCGATTCGTGTCGTGTTAAATAGATGTGAAAAACAGTAACCATCAAAAACTAGACACTGTTGACGCTTAAACATAACTCAAAAATACTTCTTGCTTTTCAGTATTACAAGTTTTTACTCAGGCATTCTTATTTGTAAAATTAGTATATCACTCACTGATAATTTTATCGTTTAAAGAAGCATCAAAAATTCCAAAAAAGCAATGTTGTCCTAGAGTAATTAGATTATTATTGACGCAAATCATGAGTAGATCCATTTAAATGATTTATATGGTCTCCTAGTAATTACTTGCAATGATTTTAGCGAGTTTATTTTCCGATATTAAAACAAATATATTTTTAAACTAATAGATGTAGATTCTTCCCTCTACATCATATCTGTATGAGTTTCTCATTCGTCTCATCATCTTTTACATGGAGAACTTTATCACTTAAGAATGGATTATCAAGGACAATTCGTAGGGATTCAAGACCAAGCTGAATCGCTTTATCGACAACCAGCTTCTATAGCGCTTTAGAGATTTTCCTGCAACACTCATACTGCGCCCATAAATAGACAGTTCTAATTTAATAATTATGGTTTTAAATCGATTAAAGTATCAGTCAATTAACTAATTGTCTTAAAATTCTAAAAACTGTAATATTTTTTACCTGGTTTAAAGAATTTACACCCGATTTTTCTGTCAAATTTTCTTATTAGGAAGCTTGTTTGGTAATATAGAGTAAATATATACCATTTTTAAAAGCCACACGCTTTGACAACAAAAAGTTGTTAGATTTTATGGTAACTACAACAGGTCAAAATTTTAGATTATTTTAGAGAATTTAACTGTGAGCAGTCTAATGTTGAGGAGTAAGTTCCTGAAAATACAGCATGCAATCGTAGGCGAAATATTGGAAAAAACCCTCTAATTTGACACGGTCCAAATTCAAGACCACGGTCTAAAT
>JAHKBH010003631.1:0-22500 GCA_019049505.1 Pachyrhynchus sulphureomaculatus
AACATTGAAACTTGCCCGCACGTTGTGGTGTCATTTTGTAATCTGCTAAACTGTCCTCAGTTTGAGGCATCTTTTTTTGTACCCTGTGAGAAGTTGTTTGTCCCACGCTTGAGCGCAATTTTGTACCGTTTGAATATTGGATGCCCCAAGCTTGAGCACAATTTTCTTGCAGCCCCGCTTTAATTTCTGATAATGAATCGAGTGAATCCTGATTTTAAAAGAACTAAAGAAATTAAACACACACTAGCTCAGTTTTCCTTGGTAGAGAGATATGGGTAAGAGATAATTTTTGTAGGTCTTTTTGGAATTTTTTTCTATTTTTAAAAAGCTTCAGTTGTACAAGTTTTTTGGGCACCATTCATTTTAAAATAGAAAGGATCTAACTTCAGTTAAAAAAATGAAAAAAAATACTGAAGGGTTTTATGGGTATTACTAAAAAGAATTAGTCTAGTACAACTTATCCCGAAAAGAAAAATAGGTATTCAGTGAGACACTAGCTTTAATCAACAAAAAGAAAATTTATTCATGTTTTTAAAAATAAAAAGTTCTAACCTTTGCAGTTTCTACAAAAAAATTCTAGCCTAACTAGTAGTTATTACATTTAAATTCTGAACTATGACTACCCCCGAAGACGAAAAATAGTGCTTTTCACTTCACTTTTTAGTCAGTTTAAATTGCTGTTAAGGCACTACTCAGGGATAGGTCTATTGAAGGATGTTTTGGTAACTTACTGTTCTTATTCCGGCTTCGATGGAATACGACCGATTTCACACTTTTCTAGAAAACACTTAGAGAGCCCACTACGGCTTTTCGTTAAGAAACTTGGTGCTTTACTTGGCTCGCATGATGGTTGTTATGAGCCTTTGCTGTAGCTCAATCGAAGGAAGCCTACTTGGCGGCTCCGATGAAAATTAGCCTGGCTGCGGCTTGATGGTACTCCGCCTACTCGGTGGCTGGATGGAAATTAGCCTCGGCGACGGCTAGATGGAAATTAGCCAAGACAGTCGTTTCTCGGACCCTTAAATAAACCGTGCAAACTCTGCCGGTAATATGGCGACGCCGGAACCAAAACTGCGGATACACACATTTCACCAATCGCGGCGTAGCGGTAGATTCGGTCAGGAACCCGCACTGCACAGTATATACCGAACGTCTTGGAATCTCTGTGATACAAAAATGAAAATAAGTACAATTTGAAGTGAAAAATCAGTAACATTACATGGTCTTAAAATCTAGGAAAAAATGAATGTTACATTTACCCCCTTCCAAAAAGAAATAGACTACACTAGTCTATTAAACTTAGGCTACTTATGAAAAGGTACAAAGTGGTACACTATCACTTAATACTAAGGTCAGAACTTAAAACAAAAGTACAGACTTCGGACCTTACTACTAGACTTAATTCAATTAAGCACTAATATTAAGTACAATGAAAACCAAATGAAAATCTTTGCATGATCACAAGAATCTTATAACTAGACTTAACTTAATTAGACACTAAGGTTAAGTACATCAAAAAGCAAATAAAAATCCTTGCATGAACATAAGAAATACCTGTTCAAAGTAACAATCGCGGTCCTCTTATATAAAAGAATCAGCTCTGTTATTGTTACCAAAACAGAAAAAAATATAACTTTGTCTAGACTCTTGTCTAAATCAAAAAAAGTGAACTGAAATAAAATATGAACACCCCCCTTAAAATATTTTAAGGATTGTCTGAAAATTTTTTATTTCAGCAAAAGAAATTTATAAAAATTCTTAAATAAAAAAATGATTCTAGTGCAAACACTTACACTAAAAAGAAAAAGTCTTGTCAGACCATTTAGCACTAGGCCAAAAAAAAAAATATCTGGATAAATATCCAGACAAACGCTCGGGAAAAATCGCCATCCATGCTCTAGCTCACCGCTAAGAGAACATTCTAAATCTAGTATCTCTACTAGTCGCATCAGAAAATAATCGCACTCTATCGCGCAATGTCGACGTCCTAAGACATCTAGACATGCTAAAATCGCTAGGGAAAACGCTCTGGTTGATCGCCAGAAAACACGTCAGATAAGCTTATCGCAACAAAACACTCTCGCCAGGGGTATATCGCCAGAAAAAACTCGGCTCCTCGCCGCTGGTAAGCCAGAAAAAAAAAAACACTCTGGTCTGTACATCGCCAGAAAAAAGCCTCAGCTCCTCGCCAAGAAAACACTCTGTAAGTAGTCCTCGACTACACAAAGTCTGCGTTCTAAAAGAACAATCTCGCCTTTAACATAGTGAGCAGCTATAAAAGCTAACTATATCACTATAGGCACAGTGAATAGCTATAAAAGCTAAAATTCACCCTAAACACAGTGAATAGCTATAAAAGCTAAAATTCACCAAACTGAATGATCCTGCTTCAAAAAGCAATGTTCACTAAGAACAGAATGATTAGTCCGCGCGCAACTAACATTCAAGGAAACATTCCTAACATAACTATATGAGACAGCAAGTCTCGAAATAGGACCTCCCTAAAGTCATAATCCTAAATATATGGGAGTCCATAAGCAAAACGACTCAAAATCTCGCATTTTGAGCACATGCCCTCAGGCAACCAACATACACTGAAATATATACAGAAATATATACAGAAATATATACAGAAATATATACAGAAGTACATTCAGGAGTTCAAATCCCAAACTCTTGGTTACGATAACTCCATACTGAGCTTGGTGAAAGCTCTTAGCAAAAGCTAATCAAATCTTCAGCACATCGCACCAAAGTGACAAATCTGCCTAGAAACATGAGCCAGAAGAAACGCCCTCCGTCATTCTTCAGGGTGGCTACACTGAGATATAAAACTTAACCAGCATTGCGCTCTTCAAGTTGCATGAAGAACCCTCGTGTACTGGTCTCGCCCTGGAACAACAACGAAAAACATTCAATCCATCCCACATAACAGGAGACAAACACCTCACCACGATATACTGAAAGGTGGAGACAATAAAATACAGAATTGGTGACCCTGGTGTCCACCAACAAAAGGGAGTAGATTATAGCATCCACTAAACTGAAACGGTGTCTACCACACCACCATAAGTCAAAAAAATTTAATCAATAGGGTGTTCCGAAACACACTACTGCCAACAGCCTGTCACCACTAATAGGCTAATTGGAGCTGAGGTCGACTACAGTAGCTAGGCTCTCCTTTGGTTCAAATAGAAATAACCATTGGGTAACAAAACCCCTAAAGGTCCCAAAGGTCAAAACGTTCACCCCCCATAGACTACCCTTCCAATCAGTCTGTTCCTCAGGAAGACTAACTCCCTGCCAAACGTCGTAACGGCATCTGTTAGCACCCGGTGCATCACAGCCTGTAAAAACAGATAACTCATGGGATACAACCTAAAAGGTTTACAAGGTTGACTTAACCAAGCTTCTAACGGAAATTTTCCAAAAAAACGAAAATGAGCTTAAAAAGCTACTTGAAGTAAAAATTTTCTCAAATTTTTCGGTGGCAACGCAACAAAACTTTTGAAGACGACAAGAGCTTTTCCAGCTTAATCAGAAACAAGAAGAAAACATCGTTGACAGCTAAAATATTCGATCATGGTGTTAATCGTCTCCCTAGACAATAGCCTCTAGAAGAAACTGCTACAGGTATCAGGCATAACCGTTTTCTGTCAGCCCAAACTTCTAGATTACCTCTTGGAAATCTAAAAATTCGGTTAGGAATCTTCCTTCACTGCGCTTAGCCTCTCTTGACAAGGTTCTCATCTCGGTATCAGATTTTGATCATTTCTTTCTGAAACGACTGTCTTAGTCTGCTCTCATCTCTTGTAAATGATCAGCCTTTAGTTCTCCTGCAGAACTTCAATTTTCTATCAATCTGATAGTAAACCGAAAAAAACTCAACATACGCCTATGAGTCCATGCAAAAAAAAAATTTAAAAAAAAATTAGTGACTCAAAGGTAACGTTTAAACGGCTCTGAAAAAAAAATAGAAAATACCCTCAGTTTGTCAATTCAGAAGAAGATCTAAATCAAAATAATCCAAGTCTTAGACTTACTGGATAAACCAAAATCAATTTACTCTTAATTGCACCCAACATATACCACTAAGGTAATAAAATACACCCACTCGGGTAACAAACTTTGAAATTGCTCTTAAAAATTTTGACTCTACATCACACTACACGAGCTACATCTTGCGCTTGTCCTAACTCAAGATCACCTTGGATTGCCTCTAATCAAAATTTCGCTTCCAAGTGTCAAGAACTGGATATTATTTGGGGTCATAAGCAAATCAAATCCCGCGACCACCGACATACCAGTCTTATGATATATCCTGAGTGTGACTCCTTCGCAAGCTCGCAAAACTGAGTCGATGCTAAACATCAACCACAATCAACCTAAGTTTGGATATGATCAGTACCCAAAACCTTAGCATTAAACAACAAAAGTAAGCTATTCTCTGCTCAACTTTTATAACAGTCAAAAAAAACGAGGTCGTCACCTCTACAGAGCAACATCAAAAAAAATAAAGCAAAGCAATTAAGATGATGTAAATATAAATTATTCTTCTTCTGACAAACTTTCACTAGGGTTAGGTTCATTGAATGGTTTTAAGTCTTTAATATGCCATCGTCCTATTTTAGTCCCATCTAAATTAACTAAACCATAAACTAAATCTGAAATCTTTTCTCTAATCACGCAATGCACATACTTAGGTACCAACTTAGATGTGAATTTATCTGCTGCACTGGAAAGAATTTTATTTTTTCGCCAAACGTGATCACCTATATTAAAGGCAAAAAATGTAAGACTTACTGTTCCGTTCATAAGCCTTATGTATCCTACTACGCACGTCGGTAAAAATATCTTTTAAACCCTTTAAATTTTCGGCGTACGCACCCCTGTTACCCGGAATTATTTCGCTGTCAACATTGACATTGGGATAAACTTGTACACGAAATCATTTTCCACTTTCCACTGCGGAAAATTTTCAGGAAATTCTTTAATTTGCTGCCGTAAATTGTCGTACCATGGGTCAATGCGATCTATGTCAACTGTATCAATTCTTACGCCAATCTCTGCATTAAGACTGTCTTCATCCGCTGTATGATCTGGGATTCTTGACAAAGCGTCAGGAATAACATTGTGGACTCCTTTTCTATGAATTAAATTAAATGTATGTTGTCTCAGCCTAATCGCCCAACGCGCTAGTTTGCCACTAGGGTTTTTAATTGAATTAAGCCACAATAAACTATAATGATCTGTTATGACCGTGAAAGGAACACCTTCTATGTAAGGTCGAAACTTTTCGATGTTAAAGAGTACTGCTAAACATTCTTTTTCAACAACCGAATAGTTACGTTCAGCCTTTGATAAAGTTCTACTGGCATACGCTATCACTCTTTCCTCACCATTGATTTTCTGTGTTAGGACGCCCCCTAAACCGGTATTAGAAGCATCACTAGAAATATAAAACTGTTGGGAAAAATCTGGTTGGGATAAAAATGGAGCTGAAACCAATAGCTCTTTAATCTTTATAAAAGATTCTTCAGCTGCCTTTGTCCAATCTATCGATTGTCCTTTTTTTCGTCCTTTCAAAAGATCATTAATAGGCGACAACAGGTAGAAAAATTCTCGATAAAACGTCTGTACCATGAACACATTCCTACGAAGCGCTTAACTTCCGTAGTATTAGTAGGTCTCGCATAATTAACCATGCTTGCTACTTTATCCGGATCGGTACGCAAGGAATTTGAGCCTACAATATAGCCTAAAAACTTTAGAGAAGTTTTGAAAAAATCACATTTGCTCAAATTTATCGTCAGTCCGGCCTCTTTCAATTTTTTTTTACTTCTTTAAGTAAGCGAATATGCGATTCGAAGTCTTCCGATGTTACTAAAATATCATCGAGATAGGTAAAAATATGTGGCTCATATTCCGGACCAAATATAGCGTCTACTAAACGTTGCTGAGTTTGAGCAGCGTTCTTTAGACCAAACGGCATAGTGACGAACTGAAATAGACCTCGGCCTACTACGGCAAAAGCGGTCTTTTCCTTAGAGGATTTGTCTAAAGGAATTTGCCAGAAAGCCTTTCTAAGGTCTATCGAGGATACATACTTAGCATTCCTGAGCGATGTCAAAATTCTGTCTATGTTCGGTAATGGATAGTTATCAAATTTGCTGACCTCGTTGAGCTTTCTTCCGTCAAAGCACAGACGATACTGTCCATCGGCCTTTTTCACCAATAAGATTGGAGAACACCAGGGACTGTTTGATTCTTCAATCACTCCGAGTTTCAACATTTCGTCTAACTCTTTATTTAATACTTTTGACATATAAGGAGACATGGCGAAGGGCCTTGTCTTTACAGGACTGGCATCAGCCGTATCTATGTTAGACATGTTGTTATCAAATTTTTGACCTCGTTCGTTCGGTCATGCTAAGTTTCAACCTATCTTTACTACTTATTTCATTGAAAGAGCTTATTACGTTTTCGGCTTTTAAGCGTTCCGTCCGCGAGAGATCATCTAGGGTACATAGACGCGAGAAAAGGTTTTCTAAAGAACTTTCTGAATAACAATCTCTAAAACTTGTTTGAGAGTTGACTTCTAGGGACTGTGGATACCACGAATTATTTTTAAAATTTACTAGAATTCCGAATTTTTGTGCAAAATCACATCCTAAAACCAAAGTATGTGATAGAGAAGGTACTACTAGAGCAGAGATTACTAAACAATGACCATTGCAGACTAGCGGCAACTCAACCGTACCTAAAACTTTTAGACGGCTGCCATCTGCAGTGGTAACACTTCTATTTTTGACATGGCATATTTTTATACTTAAACGACTTAAAATTTTAATACCATTCTGACCTATAACGGAGGCATTTGCACCAGAGTCAAATAAAGCCGAGAAATGGGCACCTAATAGATTTATCTCGATATGCGGTCTGTTATCTGAATATTTATGCACGAATAAAGGAGACATGTGACCATTTGGAGAAGCAGGAGTTTTAACTTGAAAAGGAGGATTTTTATTAGACTTAAAAAAAATCAGAAACTTTTTGTAACCATTTAGTCCAATCTGATCTATTGGAATATTTTTTTACTTAAGATCCTCGTTAGAATCTTTCTTTTATCCGCGACCGGACGTTCTGAGAAAGTACGACGGATTTTCAGTTCATAGTCTAATTCATATTCCAGTAGGTGACTTTCAAATTGAATGCTTCCATGATAAATGTATAAAATTTAAAAGAATTGTTTAAAAAATCGTAAAAATATTTCTCCTGTGCTCCCAATAGTCAAAATAAAAAATATGTAAAGGCACTTAAAATATGTAAACTTCTTTACCAAACATTAAAAAAAATCTTCGACAATTTAAAAAAAAAATTTCTAAGTATCGCCTTGTATTAAAATTCTTTTACCAAATATGTTAAGAATTTCCAACAAAAAAATCTCCAAATATCGTTTCGTATCAGCTAAGTATTTTTAATATTCATGCAAAACATCGGTGAGAAGAAAGAACAGTTTTTTGTTCGGTTAACCGCAAAATAAATCTAACACTGCAAAAAATTAAAGTAAACCAGCACATCTGCTAATCTGAACTATAAAGCTAGCTTTTAAGAAAAAAAAACAGGGATCACTTATCTTAGAGTCAATTAACAAAATTCAAATATCTATACCACCATCAGATAAATTGAAATAAAAAATTCTACAAATTTCCTGCTTTTATCTTACTGCTATAGTGTAGTTTATGAAATAAAAATATCTGCAAAGTTAGAGCTTTTACTTTGTTCGAAAGCTAGTACACTGAACCCTTTAAAAAAATAAAATTCCAAAAGCCCCCCGCGTTGACAGCGCTATTTTGTAACATTGAAACTTGCCCGCACGTTGTGGTGTCATTTTGTAACCTGCTAAACTGTCCTCAGTTTGAGGCATCTTTATTTGTACCCTGTGAGAAGTTGTTTGTACCACGCTTGAGCGTAGTTTTGTACCGTTTGAATATTGGATGCCCCAAGCTTGAGCACAATTTTCTTGCAGCCCCGCTTTAATTTCTGATAATGAATCGAGTGAATCCTGATTTTAAAAGAACTAAAGAAATTAAACACACACTAGCTCAGTTTTCCTTGGTAGAAAGATATGGGTAAGAGATAATTTTTGTACGTCTTTTTGGAATTTTTTTCTATTTTTAAAAAGCTTCAGTTGTACATGTTTTTTGGGCACCATTCATTTTAAAATAGAAAGGATCTAACTTCAGTTAAAAAAATGAAAAAATACTGAAGGGTTTTATGGGTATTACTAAAAAGAATTAGTCTAGTACAACTTATCCCGAAAAGAAAAATAGGTATTCAGTGAGACACTAGCTTTAATCAACAAAAAGAAAATTTATTCATGTTTTTAAAAATAAAAAGTTCTAACCTTTGCAGTTCTACAAAAAAATTCTAGCCTAACTAGTAGTTATTACATTTAAATTCTGAACTATGACTACCCCCGAAGACGAAAAATAGTGCTTTTCACTTCACTTTTTAGTCAGTTTTAAATTGCTGTTAAGGCACTACTCAGGGATAGGTCTATTGAAGAATGTTTTGGTAACTTACTGTTCTTATTCCGGCTTTGATGGAATACGACCGATTTCACACTTTTCTAGCAAACACTTAGAGAGCCCACTACGGCTTTTCGTTAAGAAACTTGGTGCTTTACTTAGCTCGCATGATGGTTGTTATGAGCCTTTGCTGTAGCTCAATCGAAGGAAGCCTACTTGGCGGCTACGATGAAAATTAGCCTGGCTGCGGCTTGATGTTACTCAGCCTACTCGGCGGCTGGATGGAAATTAGCCTCGGCGACGGCTAGATGGAAATTAGCCAAGACAGTCGTTTCTCGGACCCTTAAATAAACCGTGCAAACTCTGCCGGTAATATGGCGACGCCGGAACCAAAACTGCGGATACACACATTTCACCAATCGCGGCGTAGCGGTAGATTCGGTCAGGAACCCGCACTGCACAGTATATACCGAACGTCTTGGAATCTCTGTTTAATATACCGTTCGATACAAAAATGAAAATAAGTACAATTTGAAGTGAAAAAAATCAGTAACATTACATGGTCTTAAAATCTAGGAAAAAATGAATGTTACAATATATATATATATATATATATATATATATTATATATATATATATATATATATATATATATATACATACATATATATATATATATATAATATATATATATATATATATATATATATATATATATATATTTCGTTCCTGCTGGAAATGTGCCACAGTTCAGCTGATACCTAAAAAAGGCAAGAAGACCTTTGCAAAATAACTACCGACCAGTCGTACTGCTTTCAACAATATTGAAAGTCATGGCTATCAATCAACATCTTTTAAAATAACTTGAAAAATTCAACATTATTAGCGATCACCGATATGGCTTTCGTAAACATAAATCAACAGCAGATCTTCTGACTTATGTAACACATGTTTGGAAAAACGCAATTGAACACTTTGGAGAATCTCGTTGCTCTTGACATATCCAAGGCATTCGACCGTGTTTGGCACGATGGACTGTTGGCTAAGCTACGCTCTTATGATATGCCTGAAAAGTTCTGTTTATGGCTCTCATATTTCCTCAGAAAGCGTTCTTTACGAGTGGCAGTCGACGGATTTCTTTCTAACACCGGTGTGCCCCAGGGCTCCATACTACCTCCTACTCTATTTCTCATTTACTTTAACGATCTGCTGGAAAAGACCGGAAACCCAATCTACAGCTTTGCAGATGACAGTACGCTTATCTCTTCATTCACTTTAAACGCTCGGACATCGGCTACTCAGACGAATATCTGCAGACAGCGGGAAGTCTTTCAATTTAACAACAAAGACTTGGAAGAAATTCTATCTTGGGGTGACAGTAACCAAGTGGAATTTAACGCTACAAAAACCCAGGCGGCAGTTTTTTCTAAAAAAGTTAACGTTGCTGAACCCGACATAGTTATGGCGGGGCACTCCATTCTTCTAACATCGTCAATCAAATTGTTGGGCGTTAATTTGGGAGCAAATATGTCCTGACATGAACATGTCGCAGTTAATTCTTCACAAAGCTTTACAATTCGACCAACTATGGAATACTCCTCCCATGATTAGGGCTCCGCTCCCAAACCTACATTGCATTTGTTGGATTCTATTCAGAGAAGAGCTGTTCGTCTGATTGGAGACCCGGAACTGAGCGGCGGCCTTGATTCGCTGGAACATCGAAGAATGGTTGGCAACTTGAGCCTATTCTACAAGTATTTTCATGGAAAGTGTTCGAAAGATGTAGCCCGCTTAATTCCTTCCAGAGCGGTGCATGTTAGAAGTACACGTCGCATTAATACTTCACATCTGTATGAGGTTCAGCTTGTTACTCCTCGTACAGCGCTTTTCAAGAAGTCTTTTACATGGAGAATATCATCACTTTGGAATAATTTGCCCAGGACTGTGTTTTCCACCGAGTACAATCTACACGGATTCAAGAACAAAGTGAATCGCTTTTTCCGCACACGTGTAGCTTTAGGGACTTCCCTGCAGCACGTGTGCTAAACCCATAAAATATATATGTATATATACATATATATATATATATATATATATATATATATATATATATATATATATATATATAAAGCTAACAGTTAGTTTCGAGCGGCAGCAGCAGCAAGAGCACTGTATTGAGTAGCAGCAGCAAGAGCACTTGAAAATGTGAAATGCGATTTTGGCGAAACGTTGTGCAAATTCATTTTTAGACGAACGGATTGAAACCCGGAATTTTGATGTATTACATTCCACCATCCGTACAAACCTCTATTGCAACATATATATATATATATATATATATATATATATATATATATATATATGCTCACCAGAATATATATATATATATATATATATATATATATATATATATATATATATATATATATGCTCACCAGAATATATATATATATATATATATATATATATATATATATATATATATATATATATATATATATATATATATATATATATATATATACATAATGTACATATATTTATGTACATATATATTATGAGCTGTTAAAACCTGGGGAAACAGTTAATACTAAACGTTACCAACAACAATTGACTGATTTGAACGGTTCGCTGCTTGAAAAAGAAGCCAGAATACTGAAAGAGGCAACACAAAGTCATTTTTCTTCATGACAATGCTCCATCACATACGGCAAAACCAGTTCGCGACACGTTGGAAGCACTCAGCTGGGAAGTTCTACCCCATGCGGCTTACTCACCAAACTTGGCTCCTTCCGATTACGACTTGTTTGCATCGATGGGTCACGCACTTGCTCAGCAGCGGTTTGGTTTGTACGAAGATGTGAAAAAAATGGCTCTATGAATGGATCGCAGCAAAAGGGGAAGATTTTTACTGGCGTAGTACTCACAAATTGTCTGAAAGATGGGAAAAATGTATAACAAGCGATGGAGCATACTGTAAATAAAGCACTTTTTATCATTCTTCCGAATTTAACATGTTTTTTTAGAAAAAAATTGGCATATCATACTTGTACACCTGTATATATATATATATACATATATATATATATATATATATATATATATATATATATATATATATATATATTTATATATATATTTATATATATATATTTATATATATATATATATATATATATATATATATATATATATATATGAATATATATATATATATATATATATAAATATATATATATATATAAATATATATATAAAAATATATATATATAAATATATATATATATATATATATATATATATATATATATATATATATATATATATATATATATATATATATATAACACTCTCAAATCGTATTGGAGGTGCAGCTTTATTAATATCAATTGCATGGGTATTGGATTGTTATATATAAATATATATATATAAATATATATATATAAATATATATATAAAATATATATATATATATATATATATATATATATATATATATATATATATATATATATATATATATATATATATAATATATATATATATATATATATAAATATATATATATATATATATATATATATATATATATATATATATATATATATATATATATATATATATATATATATATATATATATATATATATATATATAAATATATATATATTGTAACATTCATTTTTTCCTGGATTTTAAGACCATGTAATGTTACTGATTTTTTCACTTCAAATTGTATTTATTTTTATTTTAAAACATCGACCGGTATATTAAACAAAAGTTTCAGGACATTCAGTATATACTGTGTGGTGCGGGTTGCTGATCGAACCTACCGCCAGGCCGCGATTGGCGAAATGTTTGACCCGGAGTTTTGATTGGAGCGTCCGGATATTACCGGTAAAAATCGCACGATTATTTAAGGGCCTGAGAAACTACCAGTAGGGCTTATTTCCATCGAGCCGCAGACCGAGGCTTTTTTCGATCGAGCCGCAGACCAGGCAGTACCGTCTAGCCGAGAGGCTATTTTCCATCTAGCCGAAGTAGGCTAATTTTCTTCAGAAGCCGCTAAGTAAAAGTACCAGTTTCGACAATAAAAGCTGTAGTGAGCTTTCTAAGTGTTAAGAAAAAGTGTGAAATCGGGCGAAGTCCATCACAGCAGGACTGAAAAAGAGTAAGTCAACAAAACTCCCTCCAATAGACTTATTTAAGAGCAGTGCATTAACAGCAATGAATAACAGACAAAAAAGTGAAGTGTAAAACACGATGTCTCGCCTTCGGGGGTTGTAAAAGTTTAAAGTTTAAATGTAACAACTACTATTTAGGCTAGAATTTTTTGGTATAACTGTAAAGGTTAGAACTTTTTATTTTCATTTTAAAAATATGAATAAATTCTTTTTTTGTTGATTAAAGCTAGTGTCTCACTGAATATTTACTTCTCTTTTCAGGATCAGTTGTACTAGACTAATTATTTTTAGTAATATCCATAAAACACTTCAGTTTTTTCTCATTTTTCTTAGCTGAAGTTAAATCCTTTCTATTTTAAAATGAGTGGTGCCCAAAAAAAAGTCGTACAACTGAGGTTTCTTTAAAAATAGAATTAAATTCCAAAAAGACGTACAAAAATTATCTCTTACCCATATCTCTCCACCAAGGAAAACTGAGCTAGTATTTCTTTAATTTCTTTAGTTCTTTTAAAATCAGGTTTCACTCAATTCATTATCAGAAATTAAAGCGGGGCTGCAAGAAAATTGTGCTCAAGCTTGGGGCGTCCAGTATTTAAAAATGTTACAAAATGACGCAGTCTACATGGGGCGAAAAATAAAGCAAAATTAGCACACCTTACAAAATTGCGCTCAAGCGTGGGACAAACAACTTCTCACAGGGTACGGAAAAAGATGCCTCAAACTGAGGACAGTTTAGCATGTCATAAAAAGAAGCCACATAAAAATAGCGCTGTCAACGCGGGGCTTTTGGAATTTTATTTTTTAAAAAAGGGTTCAGTGTACTAGCTTTCGAACAAAATAAAAGCTCTAACTTTGCAGATATTTTTATTTCATAATATTTATTAAAAGAAACTACACTATAGCAGTAAGACAAAAGCAGGAAATTTGTAGAATTTTTTTATTTCAATTTATCTGATATAGATATTTGAATTTAGTTGTTGACTCTAAGATAAGAGATTCCTACTTTTTTCTTAGAAGCTAGCTTTATAGTTCAGATAAGCAGATGTGCTGGTTTACTTTAATTTTTTGCAGTGTTAGATTTATTTTGCGGTTAACCGAACAAAAAACTATTTTTTTCTCAACGATGTTTTGCATGAATATTAAAAATACTTTGCTGATAGACGAAACGGTATTTGGAGATTTTTTTGTTGAAAATTCTTAAGAAATCTTAGTAAAAGAATTTTAATACAAGGCGATACTTAGAAATTTTTTTTGAAATTGTCGAAGATTTTTTTAATGTTTAGTAAAGAAGTTTACATATTTTAAGTGCCTTTACATATTATTTATTTAGACTATTGGGAGCACAGGAGAAATATTTTCACGACTTTTTAAACAATTCTTTTAAATTTTATTCATTTATCATGGAAGCCTTCAATTTTAAAGTCAATCACCTACTGGAATATGAATTAGACTATGAACTAAAAATCCGTCGTACTTTCTCAGAACGTCCGGTCGCAGATAAAAGAAAGATTCTAACGAGGATCTTAAGTAAAGAAATTAATGAGCCGGGAAAAACGATAAAAATAGGGGATGACACCCTGTCTTTTACAGAAGAAACGGCTGGTATCGAAAAGAGTTTTAAATTCAATCCAAAACTTAATCGATAGTTATGACGGTGATCCAAATGATTCACTTGTACACCGGGTTAAATCACGTTTATCGCATGTAG
Organism: Pachyrhynchus sulphureomaculatus; assembly: GCA_019049505.1. Classification (NCBI taxonomy): domain Eukaryota; kingdom Metazoa; phylum Arthropoda; class Insecta; order Coleoptera; family Curculionidae; genus Pachyrhynchus; species Pachyrhynchus sulphureomaculatus. The sequence continues at coordinate 14,424 of JAHKBH010003631.1, forward strand.
CGGGTCGCGTACAAAGAATTCCCATGCCGGATGACGAAGAGGAAGCGTCGAAGCTTTCCAAATATGTTCAGGAAACGATAGCTACGTGTGTGCTCATGGAAGCAAATCTTGCAGAAAAGATAGCTCCTGGCCATGAGTTACCACAGCTGCCTATTACAACCCCAGTCATAAACGTACCAGCTCCAATCGTGAATTGCGCAGCCAGAAATATTCCTGTCAGCGAATGGCAATTGAAATTTAATGGAGACTCAAAGAGACTCTATCCTTTTTTGGAGAGGCTGACTGAAATAGCTCAAGCTAGGAAAGTATCGGAAGATGAACTTTTCAGCTCTGCTGTTGAATTTTTCACTGGCGATGCCTTCATTTGGTATAGAAGCATAAAATCAAGTGTCAACGACTGGCATTCCTTGGTAGATAGGCTAAAGAAGGACTTCTTGCACTGTGACGAGGATGAAGAATTGTGGTCGGAAATAAAGAGGAGGCTACAAAAGAAGAATGAGTCCACTGTGATTTTTATTGCCCACATGGAATCTTTATTTGGTAGGTTATCCATCAAGCCTTTGGAATGTACCAAAGTTAAATTTATACGTAGGAATATTCTGCCTAGTTTCGTCAATCGGTTAGCTCTACTAGATATAAATTCGGTAGCCGAACTCGCCGGGTTATGTAGAAAACTTGTCCGATTATTTGTTAGGAAAGAGCAGACCAAAAAGCGAAACTAATATACATCAGGTAAGGTATAATCCAAATGGCCGAAGTGGAGTCTCGACAAATAAAGTTGGGAATGTAAATCGGAACCCTAGGAGTAACCAGAAAACGGGTAAAGGAAAAGATAATGACTCTAAAATTAGCGACACTGCAGCTAAAGTGAACGACAAGCCGGTTTCACCTAAGGCAATTTTCACGTGTTGGAATTGCACAGGACCGAATCACACTTACCAAAATTGTACAGCACCAAAGAGGGTATTTTGTTTCAAATGTGGAACAACAGGTGTGAGACTAACATCATGCCCCAAATGTACAAAAAACGAGTAAGGACGGTATATTACCGAGGCGGATATCCTAAGTCCAACAAAAAAGCCTCTAATCATTCGGCTAAGTCACAACCTCATGTTCGCAGTAAAGCCCCTAATCCAAAACGTTCTAGAAACACGGACGAACAAAAATATTCCAGTAGATCGGATTGGACTAAATGGTTACAAAAAGTTTCTGATTTTTTTAAGTCTAATAAAAATTATCCTTCTCAAGTTAAAACTCCTGCTTCTCCAAATGGTCACATGTCTCCTTTATTCGTGCATAAATATTTAGACAACAGACCGCATATCAAGATAAATCTATTAGGTGCCCATTTCTCGGCTTTATTTGACTCTGGTGCAAATGCCTCCGTTGTAGGTCAGAATGGTATTAAGATTTTAAGTCGTTTAAGTATAAAAATATGCCACGTCAAAAATAGAAGTGTTACCACTGCAGATGGCAGCCGTCTAAAAGTTTTAGGTACGGTTGAGTTGCCCCTAGTCTGCAATGGTCATTGTTTAGTAATTTCTGCTTTAGTAGTACCTTCTCTATCACATACTTTGGTTTTAGGATGTGATTTTGCACAAAAATTCGGAATTCTAGTAAACTTTAAAAATAATTCGTGGTATCCACAGTCCCTAGAAGTCAATTCTCAAACAAGTTTTAAAGATAGTTATTCAGAAAGTTCCTTAGAAAACCTTTTCTCGCGTCTATGTACCTTAGATGATCTCTCGCGGACGGAACGCTTAAAAGCAGAAAAAGTAATAAGCTCTTTCAATGAAATAAGTAGTAAAGATAGGTTAGGCCGAACGAATAAAATCAAGATGTATATAGATACGGCTGATGCCAGTCCTGTAAAGACAAGGCCCTTCGCCATGTCTCCTTATATGTCAAAAGTATTAAATAAAGAGTTAGACGAAATGTTGAAACTCGGAGTGATTGAAGAATCAAACAGTCCTTGGTGTTCTCCAATCTTATTGGTGAAAAAGGCCGATGGACAGTATCGTCTGTGCTTTGACGGAAGAAAGCTCAACGAGGTCAGCAAATTTGATAACTACCCATTACCGAACATCGACAGAATTTTGACATCACTCAGGAATGCTAAGTATGTATCTTCGATAGACCTTAGAAAGGCTTTCTGGCAAATTCCTTTAGACAAATCCTCTAAAGAAAAGACCGCTTTTGCAGTAGTAGGCCGAGGTCTATTTCAGTTCGTCACTATGCCGTTTGGTCTAAAGAACGCTGCTCAAACTCAGCAACGTTTAGTGGACGCTATATTTGGTCCGAAATATGAGCCACATATTTTTACCTATCTCGATGATATTTTAGTAACATCGGAAGACTTCGAATCGCATATTCGCTTACTTAAGGAAGTAAAAGATAAATTGAAAGAGGCCGGACTGACGATAAATTTGAGCAAATGTGATTTTTTCAAAACTTCTCTAAAGTTTTTAGGCTATATTGTAGGCTCAAATTCCTTGCGTTCCGATCCGGATAAAGTAGCAAGCATGGTTAATTATGCGAGACCTACTAATACTACGGAAGTTAAGCGCTTCGTAGGAATGTGTTCATGGTATAGACGTTTTATCGAGAATTTTTCTACCTTGTTGTCACCTATTAATGATCTTTTGAAAGGACGGAAAAAAGGACAATCGATAGATTGGACAAAGGCAGCCGAAGAATCTTTTATAAAGATTAAAGAACTATTGGTTTCAGCTCCCATTTTATCCCAACCAGACTTTTCCCAACAGTTTTATATTTCTAGTGATGCTTCTAATACTGGTTTAGGGGGCGTCCTAACACAGAAAATCAATGGTGAGGAAAGGGTGATAGCGTATGCCAGTAGAACTTTATCAAAGGCTGAACGTAACTATTCGGTTGTTGAAAAAGAATGTTTAGCAGTACTCTTTAACATCGAAAAGTTTCGACCTTACATAGAAGGTGTTCCTTTCACGGTCATAACAGATCATTATAGCTTATTGTGGCTTAATTCTATTAAAAAACCCTAGTGGCAAACTAGCGCGTTGGGCGATTAGGCTGAGACAACACACGTTTACTTTAATTCATAGAAAAGGAGTCCACAATGTTATTCCTGACGCTTTGTCAAGAATCCCAGATCATACAGCGGACGAAAGCAGTCTTAATGCACAGTTTGGCGTAAGAATTGATACAGTAGATGTAGATCGCATTGACCCATGGTACGACAATTTACGGCAGCAAATTAAAGAATCTCCTCAAAATTTTCCACAGTGGAAGGTGGAAAATGATTTCGTGTACAAATTTATCCCAAACCAGTTGCCTTTAAAAATTAATGTACCCGAGTGGAAAATACTAGTTCCTAAACCACAGAGAGAGGAAGTTATAGACATGTGTCACACTCCTCCTACTTCTGGTCATTTTGGCTTTTATAAAACTCTTCACAGGGTTCAGGAACAGTATTATTGGCCAAAAATGCGTTTCGACATCGTAAAGTTTGTGAGGACTTGTGAAGTATGTGGAGCGCAGAAATCTCCAAATACACTACCTATGGGACTGATGGGAAAAGAGAAAACGGTTAATTACCCTTTTCAAGTCATAGCAGCTGATCTAGTAGGCCCATTCCCACGTTCAAAAAAGGGAAATAAATGGCTTCTCGTGGTTTCTTGCTGGTTTACAAAGTATACCATGCTATTTCCTTTGAAAAGCTCTAAAGCTGGATATATAGAGAGAATTTTGGAAAATAATGTCTTTCTAATCCACGGTGTTCCATCGCTCTTGATATGCGATAACGGTACTCAGTTTACCTCTAAGAGTTTTAAGAGCTTAAGTGAAACTTATGGTTTTAACATCCGTTTTAATCCCGTGTACTCTCCCCAATGTAATTTTGTGGAACGTAATAACCGAACAGTCGGGACCGCTTTAAGAAGTTACGTGGATTCACATGACACTTGGGATAGCAATATTTCCAAAATCCAACAAGCGATAAATACCGCGAGACACGAAGTAACAGGGTTCACACCGTCTTTCTTAGTTTACGGCAGACATATACCTCTATCTGGATCATATTATAAAAACTTAGACTTGGATGTCAATGCTGACAGCGAAATAATTCCGGGTAACAGGGGCGCGTACGCCGAAAATTTAAAGGGTTTAAAAGATATTTTCACCGACGTGCGTAGTAGGATACATAAGGCTTATGAGCGGAACAGTAAGTCTTACAACCTTAGAAAAAGGGATTTTTCCTTTAAGATAGGTGATCACGTTTGGCGAAAAAATAAAATTCTTTCCAGTGCAGCTGATAAATTCACATCTAAGTTGGTACCTAAGTATGTGCATTGCGTGATTAGAGAAAAGATTTCGGATTTAGTTTATGGTTTAGTTAATTTAGATGGGACTAAAGTAGGACGATGGCATATTAAAGACTTAAAACCATTCAATGAACCTAACCCTAATGAAAGTTTGTCAGAAGAAGAATAATTTATATTTACACTATCTTAATTGCTTTAGTTTATTTTTTTTGATGTTGCTCTGTAGAGGTGACGACCTCGTCTTTTTTGACTGTTATAAAAGTTGAGCTGAGGATAGCTTACTTTTATAGTTTTTGCTAAGGTTTTGGGTATTGGCCATATCCCAAACCTAGGTTGATTGTAGTTGATGTTTAGCATCGACTCAGCTGTTGCGAGCTTGCGAAAGAGTCACACTCAGGATATATCATAAGACTGGTATGTCGGTGGTCGCGGGATTTGATTTGCTTATGACCCCAAATAATATCCAGTTCTTGACACTTGGAAGCGAAATTTTGATTAGAGGCAATCCAAGGTGATCTTGAGTTAGGACAAGCGCAGGATGAAGCTCGTGTTGTATGATGTAGAGTCAAAATGTAATAAGAGCAATTTCAAAGTTTGCTACCCGAGAGGGTGTATTTTTATTACCTTAGTGGTATATTTTAGGTGCAATTAAGAGTAAATTGATTTTGGTTTATCCAGTAAGTCTAAGACTTGGATTATTTTGATTTAGATCTTCTTCTGAATTGACAAACTAAGGGTATTTTCTATTTTTTTTTTCAGAGCCGTTTAAACGTTACCTTTGAGTCACAAATTTTTTTAAAATTTTTTTTGCATAGGCTCATAGGCGTCTGATGATTTTTTTTTTTCGGTTTACTATCAGATTGATAGAAAATTGAAGTTCTGCAGGAGAACTAAAGGCTGATCATTTACAGGAGATGAGAGCAGAGTAAGACAGTCGTTTCACAAAGAAATGATCAAAATCTGATACCGAGATGAGAACCTTGTCAAGAGAGGCTAAGCGCAGTGAAGGAAGATTCCTAACCGAATTTTTAGATTTCCAAGAGGTAATCTAGAAGTTTGGGCTGACAGAAAACGGTTATGCCTGATACCTGTAGCAGTTTCTTCTAGAGGCTATTGTTTAGGGAGACGATTAACACCATGATCGAATATTTTAGCTGTCAACGATGTTTTCTTCTTGTTTCTGATTAAGCTGGGAAAGCTCTTGTCGTCTTCAAAAGTTTTGTTGCGTTGCCACCGGAAAATTGAGCAATTTTTGTTTCATGTAGCCTTTTTAAGCTCATTTTCGTTTTTTTTAAATTTTGTTAGAAGCTTGGTTAAGTCAACCTTGTAAACCTTTTAGGTTGTATCCCATGAGTTATCTGTTTTTACAGGCTGTGATGCACCGGTGCTAACAGATGCCGTTACGACGTTTGGCAGGGAGTTAGTCTTCCTGAGGAACAGACTGATTGGAAGGGTAGTCTATGGGGGGTGAACGTTTGACCTTTGGGACCTTTAAAGGTTTTGTTACCCAATGGTTATTTCTATTTGAACCAAAGGAAAGCCTAACTACTGTAGTCGACCTCAGCTCCAATTAGCCTATTAGTGGTGACAGGCTGTTGGCAGTAGTGTATTTCGGAACACCCTATTGATTAATTTTTTTGACTTATGGTGGTGTGGTAGACACCGTTTTAGTTTAGTGGATGCTATAATCTACTCCCTTTTGTTGGTGGACTCCAGGGTCACCAATTCTGTATTTTTTTGTCTCCACCTTTCAGTATATCGTGGTGAAGTGTTTGTCTCCTGTTATGTGGGATGGATTGAATGTTTTTCGTTGTTGTTCTAGGGCGAGACCAGTACACGAGGGTTCTTCATGCAACTTGAAGAGGCGCAATGCTGGTTAAGTTTTATTTCTCTGGGTAGCCACCCTGAAGAATGACGGAGAGCGTTTTTTTCTGGCTCATGTTTCTAGGCAGATTTGTCACTTTGGTGCGATGTGCCGAAGATTTGATTAGCTTTGCTAAGAGCTTTCACCAAGCTCAGTATGGAGTAATCATCACCTAGAGTTAGGGATTTGAACTCCTGTATATATTTCTGTATATATTACTGTACATATTTCTGTATATATTTCGGTGTATGTTGGTTGCCTGAGGGCATGTGCTCAAAATGCGAGATTTTGAGTCGTTTTGCTTATGGACTCCTATATAGGATTATGACTTTAGGGAGGTCCTATTTCGAGACTTGCTGTCTCATATAGTTATGTTGGGAATGTTTCCTAGAATGTTAGTTGCGCGCGGACTAATCATTCTGTTCTTAGTGAACATTGCTTTTTGAAGCAGGATCATTCAGTTTAGTGAATTTTAGCTTTTATAGCTATTCACGGTGTTTAGAGTGAATTTTAGCTTTTGTAGCTATTCACTGCGCTTATAGTGATTTAGTTAGCTTTTATAGCTGCTCACTATGATCATGGCGAGTTTGTTCTTTTAGAACACAGACTTTGTGTAGTCGAGGACTATTTACAGAGTGTTTTCTTGGCGAGGAGCCGAGCTTTTTCTGGTGATATACCAGAGTGTTTTCTTGGCGAGGAGCCGAGTTTTTTTTTTTTCTGGCGATATACCAGAGTGTTTTGTTGGCGATAAGCTGACGTGTTTTTCTGGCGATCAACCAGAGCGTTTTCCCTAGCGATTTTAGCATGTCTAGATGTCTTAGGACGTCGACATTGCGATATGGAGTGCGATTATTTTCTGAGTGCGACTAGTAGTGATACTAGATTTAGAATGTTCTCTTAGCGATGAGCTAGAGCATGGATAGCGATTTTTCCCGAGCGTTTGTCTGGATATTTATCCAGATATTTTTTTTTTTTTTTTTTTGGCCTAGTGCTAAATGGTCTGACAAGACTTTTTCTTTTTAGTGTAAGTGTTTGCACTAGAATCATTTTTTTATTTTTTTTTTCTTTATTTAAGAATTTTATAAATTTCTTTTGCTGAAATAAAAAAAAAATTTTCAGACAATCCTTAAAAGATTTTAAGGGGGGGTGTTCATATTTTATTTCAGTTCATTTTTTTTTGATTTAGACAAGAGTCTAGACAGTTATTTTTTTTTTGTTTTGGTAACAATAACAGAGCTGATTCTTTTATATAGAAGACCGCGATTGTTACTTTGAACAGGTATTTCTTATGTTCATGCAAGGATTTTTATTTGCTTTTTGATGTACTTAACCTTAGTGCTTAATTAAGTTAAGTCTAGTTATAAGATTCTTGTGTACATGCAAAAATTTTCATTTGGTTGTCATTGTACTTAATATTAGTGCTTAATAGAATTAAGTCTAGTAGTAAGGACCGAAGTTTGTAATTTTGTTTTAAGTTCTGACCTTAGTATTAAGTGATAGTGTACCACTTTGTACCTTTTCATCAGTAGCCTTAGTTTAATAGACTAGTGTAGTCTATTTCTTTTTGGAAGGGGGTAAATGTAACATTCATTTTTTCCTGGATTTTAAGACCATGTAATGTTACTGATTTTTTCACTTCAAATTGTATTTATTTTTTATTTTAAAACATCGACCGGTATATTAAACAAAAGTTTCAGGACATTCAGTATATACTGTGTGGTGCGGGTTGCTGATCGAACCTACCGCCAGGCCGCGATTGGCGAAATGTTTGACCCGGAGTTTTGATTGGAGCGTCCGGATATTACCGGTAAAAATCGCACGATTATTTAAGGGCCTGAGAAACTAAGTAGGGCTTATTTCCATCGAGCCGCAGACCGAGGCTTTTTTCGATCGAGCCGCAGACCAGGCAGTA
>JAHKBH010003632.1:0-24040 GCA_019049505.1 Pachyrhynchus sulphureomaculatus
AACCACTCGTAGTATCATGTCCAGCCCTCTCACTTTTGGTTGTTCGGAGCCATTCAATGTAGGTCTTCTTTGTCAGTGGCAAACACTTAAAAAGGCACGAACTACAGGCACACACACAGACGAGAGGGTCGCCTACGTCCTTAGGGCAGAAGAACAACGTCAATTAATCATACTGATTTGACATAAGATGCTTCCTCGTAGCCCAATTTAATGTTGATGATTTTTTTTCTTTTGGGAATATGTCAAAATTAAAGTTTTAACAGAACGTTTCTCGCTTAATATCATTATATATATATATATATATATATATATATATATATATATATATATATATTATATATATATATATATATATACATATATATACATATATATAAAATATATATATAAAATGCAACGTCTCTCTGTCTGTCTGTCCGTTAGTGCGCTTATCACTGGAGAACCACTTATCCGATTTACGTACTTTTTTAAAAAACACATACGTATGTTCTCTGGCCAGGTTATAGGCTATATTTTATTACGATAGGTAGCATAACGAATGAGCAGTGACGTAAAATAGTGAATGAAGTCGGAAAAAAGTTTGCCGCTAGCGCGTTCCTTTGCAATACACAGCCTAAACCATTAAATATAGAACAGCAGAGAATATTTGAAATCTATAATCTATAATATATATAAAATGCAATGTCTTTCTGTCTGTCTGTCTGTCCATTAGTGCGTTTATCTCGCGAGAACCACTTATCCGATTTACCTGTCTTTTTTTAAGTTCATACATATATTCTTTGGCCAGGTTTATATATTAATAATAATCTATATCTATAATATATATAAAATGCAACGTCTCTCTGTCTGTCTGTCCGTCGGTTAGTGCGCTTATCACTGGAGAACCACTTATCCGATTTACGTGTTTTTTTTTTTAAACATACATATGTTCTCTGGCCAGGTTATTGACTATATTTTATTACGTTTAAGTAACATGAGGAATAAGCAGTGACGATAATAGTGAATCAAATCGGAAAAAAGTTTGGCGCTAGCGCGTTCTCTTGTAATACACTGCCTAAACCATTAAATCTGAAACAATATCATGTAACAAAGGATATCTATAATATATAAAATGCAATGTCTCTCTGTCTATTTGCCCATTTGTGCGCTTATCACTGGAGAACCACTTATCCGATTTACGTGCTTTTTTTTAAACATGCTAAACCATTAAATATGCAACAATATCATGGAGCAAAGAATATTTATAATATATATAATATGCAACGGCTCTCTGTCTGTCTGCCTGTCCGTTAGTACGCTTATCACTGGAGAACCACTTATCCGATTTACTTGCTTTTTTTTAAACATACGTATGTTCTCTGGCCAGGTTATAGGATATATCTTATTACGTTAGGTGACATAAGGAATAAGCAGTGACGATAATAGTGAATCAAGTCGGAGAAAAGTTTGCCGCTAGCGCGTTCTCTTGCCATACACTGCCTAAAGCATTAAATATGGAACAATATCATGTAGCAAAGAATATAATATATATAAAATGTAACGTCTCTCTGTCTGTGTGTCTGTCCGTTAGTGCGCTTATCACTCGAGAACCACCTATCCGATTTACGTGTTTTTATAAATTTATACATATGCTCTATATAATTCAATATAAGCCTGGATAATGGGAGATAAGGTGAGATAACGGGGAGATAAGGAGAAATAATGGGAGATAAGTCGAGATATGCCTCAATAATGGGAGATAAGTATAAATAATGGGAGATAAGGAGAAATAATGGGAAATAAGCAGAGCTAAGTCTAGATATTGAGAATTGTATTGAGATAATGGGAGATAAGGAGAAATAATGGGAGATAAGGAAAAATATTCCCAGATAAGTCTAGATAAGTCTAGATAATGGGAAATAAGGTGAGATAAGAGATAATGAGAGATAAGGAGAAATAATGGGAGTTAAGGAGAAATAATGGGAGATAAGGAGAAATAATGGGAGATGAGCAGAGATAAGCCTAGATAATGGAGATTATGTAGAGATAATGGGAGATAAGGACAAATATTGGGAGATAAAGGGGAAATAATGGAAGATATTTTATTACGTAAGGAATAAGCAGTGACGATAGTAGTGAATCAAGTCCACGCGAGCGGAGCCGTGGGCCCGGCTAGTATATATGTATATATAATATATATATATATATATATATATATATATATATATATATATATATGTATATATATATATATATATATATATATATATATATATATATATATATATACTTTTTGTTTTTTTCTTTTTGGGGATGTGGTTCTTGATTAATTTAGACAAAAACTGATGGAATGCTATTACTAAGTTACATTTCCGTTTGTGATAGTTATTTCTTAAAAACCTACCTAAAAAGGCAATTTCACCGTAATCAAAAGTTTAAAAAGATTAGTAGACAAAGTACTTTTAAAACGTTCACATTTCTGTCACTAAAAACAGATTAAAAACTATATTGTTTTTAGTGACAAAAATGTAAACATTTTGAAAGTGCTTTGTCTATTAATGTTATTAAACTTTTAATTACGATGAAATCCCCTTTTTACGGTAAGTCTTTAAGAAATAACTAACATAAACGAAAACGTAACTTAGTAATAGAATGGAATGGAAAAAATTAATGGAATAAAATAAAATTTATACAATTGTTCGTATAATAAGTAAACAATACTGATGAAGAGCAAATTTGTTCGAAACGTTTACGATCATAAACCGACACTAAATTGATGGAATATATAATTTTAACAATATCATTTTTTGCCTAAATTAATCAAGAACAACATCCCCGAGAAGAAAAAAACAAAAAAGAATATCTAAAACATTCGGCACAGAATGAGCCCATCATGGAAAAGAGCGTTCCATCTTAGAAGAGAGCCGAAAACGTAACGTTTTACATTTAGGTAACATATGATAGTTTTAAGAAATGATTTGCCGAAAACTGTTATTTGATATAAAATTTTTTTTTTTTTCATATTTGTTTTTTAATATTAATATTTCCCAACTTTTTATGTAAAACTGCTGACAACTAAGATAGCCTTCATGTTTCTAAAAAAAAATTTTTTACAGGATTTAAAAATATTGTCTGATATGTTGTAATACAAAATAAAAGAATATGTATTGAATATTAAGGGCAATTTGTAAATAACTATCAAGTGTTTCATTGTTTTAATAAAATATATAAATTATTTTTAATAAACGAAAATTACTCTATACTTAACATTCATAATTTAAACGGCCCTAATGAAATTAATTTTTTTAGAGACCTGTAAATATTAAAGATGGCTAAAGAGGTGCATCCGGTTTGCACCAAGGCAATTTATTCCAGAAAAATATGTCAGTTCACTAAATTAAGTGTCAAAAATTACCTATAAAAAAAAACACATGTAAAAGGATGGGGCCGACTAGACTTTACTCGTTGAACAGTACGTAATTTGTTTTAAAAAAAATTTATGTAAACTGTTAATAAATAACTCGTTTATTAAATTTTACGCAAAGGCCTTAATCTGATAGTATAGTAAACTTTTCTGTCATACCTAAAGAGGATGGAGCTTACCATGCTTTCCTCGTCGAATGGTACGTTATTTTGCTATGGAAAGAATTTACGTAAACTGGCAACTAATTAGTTACATCAATTTGTTGTTTAATATTAATATTTCTTTTCTATGGAAAACTGCTGATAATTGTCGACTTGAACGACGAAAAAAGGATAGATATGTATATATATATATATATATAATATATATATATATATATATATATATATATATATATATATATATATACTGGCGAGCAAAGAAATCGACTCAAACAATTTTTGCTATATTTAACATCAATCCTTGAATTTAATTTTCAAACGGTGGTATTATTTTTAGAATCACTAGAATGCTGATTTTCTAGTATTTCCCATAATGCCAAAAACATTTGGATTTCCAAAAAGTTTTACTAATTCAAACGGTTTTACTCACTAGAACTGTTTTTGCTCGCTCAGCAACGTACTCGTTGTGCGCTATTCATCCCTATAAAAACACTTACAACTGCATTTTTCTATCATTCCTTTATCGGAAGCGGAACCGTCAACATCTCTGCTATACCTACTCACTAATTACGTCATCAGAGAATGAATACCACCCCGGAAGAAACGGCACAAATCATTGCCCTATTGCAAGAAGCGCATAGCCAACGTGTAGTCGCTTTGCAACTGCATCTGAGCAACTCAGCTATCTCCAGAATCTACAGACGTTAGCAAGAGACTAGCGCCTTTACACAGAGATCCGGATCACGAAGAAGAAGATGTTTAACCCGGAGCGAGACGACCAATTCAATGTCAACACAACTCTAAGAAATCGTCACTTGACTGGCGTTAAGGTCCAGCAAGAGCTCCGACAAGTTTGCGTTCGGGCTGTCATTCACTGGACATTTAGAAGAAGACTTAAGGAAACTAACCTAGCTCCGAAGAGACCGGTTAACAGACAGCAGCCGATCGACAAGCACGACTCAGATTTGCCCGAGAACATGTCGACAAGACCTTAGAGCAATGGCGCATCGTTTTATTCTCCTAAGAGTCCAGAATATGCCTACATCGCAATAATGGAAGAAGATGAGTCTATAGAAGGCTTGGGGAGCGCTATGCGCAGAGCTGCATTACTGAAACGGTCTCCTACAGAGCATTTTCTATCATAGTTTGGGGAGGCATCTCACTGGATGCGAAAACCGATCTAGTTTACGTGACTGATGAGACTCGTAGCGGTGGATTAACTGCTCACCGGTACATCGAGGAAATTCTGTAGGAACACGTCGTTCTTTACGCTGGGTTTATTGGTGATAGCTTCGTGCTAATGTATGACAATGCGAGGCCACACACCCACATTAGACTGGTCTGCAGTTCTGACCTCAATCCAATCGAGTACATGTGGGATGAGCTCAAAGAAGAACCTACATCGCTGAGGGACTTACAGATTGCGATGGCGAAAGAGTACGGAAGAATCCTACAGGCAGTGATAAAAAAGCTCACCCGCTCCATGAAAAACTGGCTGGAAGCCGTAATAAGGGCTCATTTGGGGGGGGGGAGGGGGGGAGCATAATACAAAATATTGATTTTGTTACCAGTTACTTTAATAGCTAAACTTAAAATTTCTTTAATTGTTCCTTTCTCTTATTCCTATTTTCAATTCTTGTTCTCTTCGTTAGAAAGGACTTTCAAATGATACTAAAATCTGTAAAACTATATGAACACTCAATCCTAGGATCCGTGTTAAATGAAGCCAAATAGTTTGAGTCGATTTTGTTGCTTACTAGTATATATACATACATATATATATATATATATATATATATATATATATATATATATATATATATATATATATATACACATATATACATATATATATATATATATATATATATATATATATATATATATATATACATATATATATATATATATATATATACATATATATATATATATATATATATATATATATATATATATATATATTGTAACATTCATTTTTTCCTGGATTTTAAGACCATGCAATGTTACTGATTTTTCACTTCAAATTGTATTTATTTTTATTTTAAAATATCGACCGGTATATTAAACAAAAGTTTCAGGACATTCAGTATATACTGTGTGGTGCGGGTTGCTGATCGAACCTACCGCCAGGCCGCGATTGGCGAAATGTTTGACCCGGAGTTTTGATTGGAGCGTCCGGATATTACCGGTAAAAATCGCACGATTATTTAAGGGCCTGAGAAACTACCAGAAAGGCTTTTTTTCGATCGAGCCGCAGACCAGGCAGTACCGTCTAGCCGAGAGGCTATTTTCCATCTAGCCGAAGTAGGCTAATTTTCTTCAGAGCCGCAAAGTAAAAGTACCAGTTTCGACAATAAAAGCTGTAGTGAGCTTTCTAAGTGTTAAGAAAAAGTGTGAAATCGGGCGAAGTCCATCACAGCAGGACTGAAAAACAGTAAGTCAACAAAACTCCCTCCAATAGACTTATTTAAGAGCAGTGCATTAACAGCAATGTATAACAGACAAAAAAGTGAAGTGTAAAACACGATGTCTCGCCTTCGGGGGTTGTAAAAGTTTAAAGTTTAAATGTAACAACTACTATTTAGGCTAGAATTTTTTGGTATAACTGTAAAGGTTAGAACTTTTTATTTTCATTTTAAAAATATGAATAAATTCTTTTTTTGTTGATTAAAGCTAGTGTCTCACTGAATATTTATTTCTCTTTTCAGGATCAGTTGTACTAGACTAATTCTTTTTTAGTAATATCCATAAAACACTTCAGTTTTTTCTCATTTTTCTTAGCTGAAGTTAAATCCTTTCTATTTTAAAATGAGTGGTGCCCAAAAAAAAAGTCGTACAACTGAGGTTTCTTTAAAAATAGAATTAAATTCCAAAAAGACGTACAAAAATTATCTCTTACCCATATCTCTCCACCAAGGAAAACTGAGCTAGTATTTCTTTAATTTCTTTAGTTCTTTTCAAATCAGGTTTCACTCAATTCATTATCAGAAATTAAAGCGGGGCTGCAAGAAAATTGTGCTCAAGCTTGGGGCGTCCAGTATTTAAAAATGTTACAAAATGACGCAGTCTACATGGGGCGAAAAATAAAGCAAAATTAGCACACCTTACAAAATTGCGCTCAAGCGTGGGACAAACAACTTCTCACAGGGTACGGAAAAAGATGCCTCAAACTGAGGACAGTTTAGCATGACATAAAAAAAGACGTCACATAAAAATAGCGCTGTCAACGCGGGGCTTTTGGAATTTTATTTTTTAAAAAAAGGGTTCAGTGTACTAGCTTTCGAACAAAATAAAAGCTCTAACTTTGCAGATATTTTATTTCATAATATTTATTAAACGAAACTACACTATAGCAGTAAGACAAAAGCAGGAAATTTGTAGAATTTTTTTATTTCAATTTATCTGATATAGATATTTGAATTTTGTTGTTGACTCTAAGATAAGAGATTCCTACTTTTTTCTTAAAAGCTGGCTTTACAGTTCAGATGGGCAGATGTGTTGGTCGACTTTAATTTTGCATTGTTGATTTATTTTGCGGATAACCGAACAAAAAACTGTTCTTTTTTTTCACCTATATTTTGCATGAATATTAAAAGTACTTTGCTGATATACGAAACGATATTTAGAGATTTTTTTATAGGAAATTCTTAAGATATCTTAATAAAAGGATTTTAATACGAGGCAATACTTAGAATTTTTTTTGAAATTGTCGAAGATTTTTTAAATGTTTGATAAAGTAGTTTACATATTTTAAGTGCCTTTACGTATTTTTTATTTAGACTATTGGGAGCACAGGAGAAATATTTTTACGATTTTTTTAAAACAGTTCTTTTAAATTTTATTCATTTATCATGGAAGCCTTAAATTTTAAAGTCAATCACTTACTGGAAAATGAATTCGACTATGAACTGAAAATCCGTCGTACTTTCTCAGAACGTCCGGTCGCGGATAAAAGAAAGATTCTAACGAGGATCTTAAGTAAAGAAATTAATGAGCCGGGAAAAATGATAAAAATAGGGGATGACACTCTGGATAATACAGAAGAAACGGCTGGTATCGAAAAGAGTTTTAAATTCTATCCAAAACTTAATCGATAGTTATGACGGCGATCCAAATGATTCACTTGTACACCGGGTTAAATCACGTTTATCGCATGTAGCGGGTCGCGTACAAAGAATTCCCATGCCGGATGACGAAGAGGAAGCGTCGAAGCTTTCCAAATATGTTCAGGAAACAATAGCTACGTGTGTGCTCATGGAAGCAAATCTTGCAGAAAAGATAGCTCCTGGTCATGAGTTACCACAGTTGCCTATTACAACCCCAGTCATAAACGTACCAGCTCCAATCGTGAATTGCGCCGCCAGAAATATTCCTGTCAGCGAATGGCAATTGAAATTTAATGGAGACTCAAAGAGACTCTATCCTTTTTTGGAGAGGCTGACTGAAATAGCACAAGCTAGGAAAGTATCGGAAGATGAACTTTTCAGCTCTGCTGTTGAATTTTTCACTGGCGATGCCTTCATTTGGTTTAGAAGCATAAAATCAAGTGTCAACGACTGGCATTCCTTGGTAGATAGGCTAAAGAAGGACTTCTTGCACTGTGATGAGGATGAAGAATTGTGGTTGGAAATAAAGAGGAGGCTACAAAAGAAGAATGAGTCCACTGTGATTTTTATTGCCCACATGGAATCTTTATTTGGTAGGTTATCCACCAAGCCTTCGGAAAGTACCAAAGTTAAATTTATACGTAGGAATATTCTGCCTAGTTTCGTCAATCGGTTAGCTCTACTAGATATTAATTCGGTAGCCGAACTCGCCGGGTTATGTAGAAAACTTGAAGAGTCCGATTATTTGTTGGAAAAGAGCAGACCAAAAAGCGAAACTAATATACATCAAGTAGAGTATAATCCAAATGGCCGAAGTGGAGTCTCGACAAATAAAGTTGGGAATGTAAATCGGAACTCTAGGAGTAACCAGAAAACGGGTAAAAGAAAAGATAAGGATTCTAAAATTAGCGACACTGCAGCTAAAGTGAATGACAAGTCGGTTTTACCTAAGGCAATTTCCACGTGTTGGAACTGCGAAGGTCCGAATCACACTTACCAAAGTTGTACAGCACCTAAGAGGGTATTTTGTTTCAAATGTGGAACAACTGGTGTGAGACTAGCATCATGCCCCAAATGTACAAAAAACGAGTAAGGACGGTATATTACCGAGGCGGATATACTAAGTCCAACAAAAAAGCCTCTAATCATTCGGCTAAGTCACAAGCTCACGTTCGCAGTAAAGCCCCTAATCCAAAACGTTCTAGAAACACGGACGAACAAAAATATTCCAGTAGATCAGATTGGACTAAAATGGTTACAAAAAGTTTCTGATTTTTTTAAGTCTAATAAAAATTATCCTTCTCAAGTTAAAACTCCTGCTTCTCCAAATGGTCACATGTCTCCTTTATTCGTGCATAAATATTTAGACAACAGACCGCATATCAAGATCAATCTATTAGGTGCCCATTTCTCGGCTTTATTTGACTCTGGTGCAAATGCCTCCGTTGTAGGTCAGAATGGTATTAAGATTTTAAGTCGTTTAAGTATAAAAATATGCCACGTCAAAAATAGAAGTGTTACCACTGCAGATGGCAGCCGTCTAAAAGTTTTAGGTACGGTTGAGTTGCCGCTAGTCTGCAATGGTCATTGTTTAGTAGTCTCTGTTCTAGTAGTACCTTCTCTATCACATACTTTGGTTTTAGGATGTGATTTTGCACAAAAATTCGGAATTTTAGTAAATTTTAAAAATAATTCGTGGTATCCACAGTCCCTAGAAGTCAATTCTCAAACAAGTTTTAAAGATTGTTATTCAGAAAGTCCTTTAGAAAACCTTTTCTCGCGTCTATGTACCCTAGATGATCTCTCGCGGACGGAACGCTTAAACGCAGAAAAAGTAATAAGCTCTTTCAATGAAATAAGTAGTAAAGATAGGTTAGGCCGAACGAATAAAATCACCATGTCTATAGATACGGCTGATGCCAATCCTGTAAAGACAAGGCCCATCGCCATGTCTCCTAACATGTCAAAAGTATTGAATAAGGAGTTAGACGAAATGTTGAAACTCGGAGTGAAATCGTCTATGCTTTGACGGAAGAAAGCTCAACGAGGTCAGAAAATTTGATAACTATCCATTACCGAGCATCGACAGAATTTTGACATCACTCAGGAATGCTAAGTATGTATCCTCGATAGACCTTAGAAAGGCTTTCTGGCAAATTCCTTTAGACAAATCCTCTAAGGAAAAGACCGCTTTTGCAGTAGTAGGCCGAGGTCTATTTCAGTTCGTCACTATGCCGTTTGGTCTAAAGAACGCTGCTCAAACTCAGCAACGTTTAGTGGACGCTATATTTGGTCCGAAATATGAGCCACATATTTTTACCTATCTCGATGATATTTTTAGTAACATCGGAAGACTTCGAATCGCATATTCGCTTACTTAAGGAAGTAAAAGATAAATTGAAAGAGGCCGGACTGACGATAAATTTGAGCAAATGTGATTTTTTCAAAACTTCTCTAAAGTTTTTAGGCTATATTGTAGGCTCAAATTCCTTGCGTACCGATCCGGATAAAGTAGCAAGCATGGTTAATTATGCGAGACCTACTAATACTACGGAAGTTAAGCGCTTTGTAGGAATGTGTTCATGGTATAGACGTTTTTATCGAGAATTTTTCTACCTTGTTGTCACCTATTAATGATCTTTTGAAAGGACGGAAAAAAGGACAATCGATAGATTGGACAAAGGCAGCCGAAGAATCTTTTATAAAGATTAAAGAACTATTGGTTTCAGCTCCCATTTTATCCCAACCAGACTTTTCCCAACAGTTTTATATTTCTAGTGATGCTTCTAATACTGGTTTAGGGGGCGTCCTAACACAGAAAATCAATGGTGAGGAAAGGGTGATAGCGTATGCCAGTAGAACTTTATCAAAGGCTGAACGTAACTATTCGGTTGTTGAAAAAGAATGTTTAGCAGTACTCTTTAACATCGAAAAGTTTCGACCTTACATAGAAGGTGTTCCTTTCACGGTCATAACAGATCATTATAGCTTATTGTGGCTTAATTCTATTAAAAACCCTAGTGGCAAACTAGCGCGTTGGGCGATTAGGCTGAGACAACACACGTTTACTTTAATTCATAGAAAAGGAGTCCACAATGTTATTCCTGACGCTTTGTCAAGAATCCCAGATCATACAGCGGACGAAAGCAGTCTTAATGCACAGTTTGGCGTAAGAATTGATACAGTAGATGTAGATCGCATTGACCCATGGTACGACAATTTACGGCAGCAAATTAAAGAATCTCCTCAAAATTTTCCACAGTGGAAGGTGGAAAATGATTTCGTGTACAAATTTATCCCAAACCAGTTGCCTTTAAAAATTAATGTACCCGAGTGGAAAATACTAGTTCCTAAACCACAGAGAGAGGAAGTTATAGACATGTGTCACACTCCTCCTACTTCTGGTCATTTTGGCTTTTATAAAACTCTTCACAGGGTTCAGGAACAGTATTATTGGCCAAAAAATGCGTTTTGACATCGTAAAGTTTGTGAGGACTTGTGAAGTATGTGGAGCGCAGAAATCTCCAAATACACTACCTATGGGACTGATGGGAAAAGAGAGAAAACGGTTAACTACCCTTTTCAAGTCATAGCAGCTGATCTAGTAGGCCCATTCCCACGTTCAAAAAAGGGAAATAAATGGCTTCTCGTGGTTTCTTGCTGGTTTACAAAGTATACCATGCTATTTCCTTTGAAAAGCTCTAAAGCTGGATATATAGAGAGAATTTTGGAAAATAATGTCTTTCTAATCCACGGTGTTCCATCGCTCTTGATATGCGATAACGGTACTCAGTTTACCTCTAAGAGTTTTAAGAGCTTAAGTGAAACTTATGGTTTTAACATCCGTTTTAATCCCGTGTACTCTCCCCAATGTAATTTTGTGGAACGTAATAACCGAACAGTCGGGACCGCTTTAAGAAGTTACGTGGATTCACATGACACTTGGGATAGCAATATTTCCAAAATCCAACAAGCGATAAATACCGCGAGACACGAAGTAACAGGGTTCACACCGTCTTTCTTAGTTTACGGCAGATATATACCTCTATCTGGATCATATTATAAAAACTTAGACTTGGATGTCAATGCTGACAGCGAAATAATTCCGGGTAACAGGGGCGCGTACGCCGAAAATTTAAAGGGTTTAAAAGATATTTTCACCGACGTGCGTAGTAGGATACATAAGGCTTATGAGCGGAACAGTAAGTCTTACAACCTTAGAAAAAGGGATTTTTCCTTTAAGATAGGTGATCACGTTTGGCGAAAAAATAAAATTCTTTCCAGTGCAGCTGATAAATTCACATCTAAGTTGGTACCTAAGTATGTGCATTGCGTGATTAGAGAAAAGATTTCGGATTTAGTTTATGGTTTAGTTAATTTAGATGGGACTAAAGTAGGACGATGGCATATTAAAGACTTAAAACCATTCAACGGACCTAGTCCTAGTGAAAGTTTGTCAGAAGAAGAATAATTTATATTTACACTATCTTAATTGCTTTAGTTTTTATTTTTTTTGATGTTGCTCTGTAGAGGTGACGACCTCGTCTTTTTTGACTGTTATAAAAGTTGAGCTGAGGATAGCTTACTTTTATAGTTTTTGCTAAGGTTTTGGGTATTGGCCATATCCCAAACCTAGGTTGATTGTAGTTGATGTTTAGCATCGACTCAGCTGTTGCGAGCTTGCGAAAGAGTCACACTCAGGATATATCATAAGACTGGTATGTCGGTGGTCGCGGGATTTGATTTGCTTATGACCCCAAATAATATCCAGTTCTTGACACTTGGAAGCGAAATTTTGATTAGAGGCAATCCAAGGTGATCTTGAGTTAGGACAAGCGCAGGATGAAGCTCGTGTTGTATGATGTAGAGTCAAAATGTAATAAGAGCAATTTCAAAGTTTGTTACCCGAGTGGGTGTATTTCTATTACCTTAGTGGTATATGTTGGGTGCAATTAAGAGTAAATTGATTTGGTTTATCCAGTAAGTCTAAGACTTGGATTATTTTGATTTAGATCTTCTTCTGAATTGACAAACTGAGGGTATATTCTATTTTTTTTCAGAGCCGTTTAAACGTTACCTTTGAGTCACTAATTTTTTTAAAAATTTTTTTGCATAGACTCATAGGCGTCTGATGAGTTTTTTCGGTTTACTATCAGATTGATAGAAAATTGAAGTTCTGCAGGAGAACTAAAGGCTGATCATTTACAGGAGATGAGAGCAGAGTAAGACAGTCGTTTCACAAAGAAATGATCAAAATCTGATACCGAGATGAGAACCTTGTCAAGAGAGGCTAAGCGCAGTGAAGGAAGATTCCTAACCGAATTTTTAGATTTCCAAGAGGTAATCTAGAAGTTTGGGCTGACAGAAAACGGTTATGCCTGATACCTGTAGCAGTTTCTTCTAGAGGCTATTGTTTAGGGAGACGATTAACACCATGATCGAATATTTTAGCTGTCAACGATGTTTTCTTCTTGTTTCTGATTAAGCTGGGAAAGCTCTTGTCGTCTTCAAAAGTTTTGTTGCGTTGCCACCGGAAAATTGAGCAATTTTTGTTTCATGTAGCCTTTTTAAGCTCATTTTCGTTTTTTAAAATTTTTGTTAGAAGCTTGGTTAAGTCAACCTTGTAAACCTTTTAGGTTGTATCCCATGAGTTATCTGTTTTTACAGGCTGTGATGCACCGGGTGCTAACAGATGCCGTTACGACGTTTGGCAGGGAGTTAGTCTTCCTGAGGAACAGACTGATTGGAAGGGTAGTCTATGGGGGGTGAACGTTTGACCTTTGGGACCTTAAGGGGTTTTGTTACCCAATGGTTATTTCTATTTGAACCAAAGGAGAGCCTAGCTACTGTAGTCGACCTCGGCTCCAATTAGCCTATTAGTGGTGACAGGCTGTTGGCAGTAGTGTATTTCGGAACACCCTATTGATTAATTTTTTTTGACTTATGGTGGTGTGGTAGACACCGTTTTAGTTTAGTGGATGCTATAATCTACTCCCTTTTGTTGGTGGACTCCAGGGTCACCAATTCTGTATTTTTTTTGTCTCCACCATTCAGTATATCGTGGTGAGGTGTTTGTCTCCTGTTATGTGGGATGGATTGAATGTTTTTCGTTGTTGTTCTAGGGCGAGACCAGTACACGAGGGTTCTTCATGCAACTTGAAGAGGCGCAATGCTGGTTAAGTTTTATTTCTCTGTGTAGCCACCCTGAAGAATGACGGAGAGCGTTTTTTTTCTGGCTCATGTTTCTAGGCAGATTTGTCACTTTGGTGCGATGTGCCGAAGATTTGTTTAGCTTTTGCTAAGAGCTTTCACCAAGCTCAGTATGGAGTTATCATAACCAAGAGTTAGGGATTTGAACTCCTGTATATATTTCTGTATATATTACTGTACATATTTCTGTATATATTTCGGTGTATGTTGGTTGCCTGAGGGCATGTGCTCAAAATGCGAGATTTTGAGTCGTTTTGCTTATGGACTCCTATATAGGATTATGACTTTAGGGAGGTCCTATTTCGAGACTTGCTGTCTCATATAGTTATGTTGGGAATGTTTCCTAGAATGTTAGTTGCGCGCGGACTAATCATTCTGTTCTTAGTGAACATTGCTTTTTGAAGCAGGATCATTCAGTTTAGTGAATTTTAGCTTTTATAGCTATTCACGGTGTTTAGAGTGAATTTTAGCTTTTATAGCTATTCACTGTGTTAAGAGTGAATTTTAGCTTTTGTAGCTATTCACTGTGCCTATAGTGATTTAGTTAGCTTTTATAGCTGCTCACTATGTTCATGGCGAGTTTGTTCTTTTAGAACGCAGGCTTTGTGTAGTCGAGGACTATTTACAGAGTGTTTTCTTGGCGAGGAGCCGAGTTTTTTTCTGGCGATATACCAGAGTGTTTTGTTGGCGATGAGCTGACGTGTTTTCTGGCGATCAACCAGAGCGTTTTCCCTAGCGATTTTAGCATGTCTAGATGTCTTAGGACGTCGACATTGCGATATAGAGTGCGATTATTTTCTGAGTGCGACTAGTAGTGATACTAGATTTAGAATGTTCTCTTAGCGATGAGCTAGAGCATGGATGGCGATTTTTCCCGAGCGTTTGTCTGGATATTTATCCAGATATTATTTTTTTTTGGCCTAGTGCTAAATGGTCTGACAAGACTTTTTCTTTTTAGTGTAAGTGTTTGCACTAGAATCATTTTTTTTATTTTTTTTCTTTATTTAAGAATTTTTATAAATTTCTTTTGCTGAAGTAGAAAATTTTCAGACAATCCTTAAAATATTTTAAGGGGGGTGTTCATATTTTATTTCAGTTCACTTTTTTTTTATTTAGACAAGAGTCTAGACAGTTATTTTTTTGTTTTGGTAACAATAACAGAGCTGATTCTTTTATATAAGAAGACCGCGATTGTTACTTTGAACAGGTATTTCTTATGTTCATGCAAGGATTTTTATTTGCTTTTTGATGTACTTAACCTTAGTGCTTAATTAAGTTAAGTCTAGTTATAAGATTCTTGTGTACATGCAAAAATTTTCATTTGGTTTTCATTGTACTTAATATTAGTGCTTAATAGAATTAAGTCTAGTAGTAAGGACCGAAGTTTGTAATTTTGTTTTAAGTTCTGACCTTAGTATTAAGTGATAGTGTACCACTTTGTACCTTTTCATCAGTAGCCTTAGTTTAATAGACTAGTGTAGTCTATTTCTTTTTGGAAGGGGGTAAATGTAACATTCATTTTTTCCTGGATTTTAAGACCATGCAATGTTACTGATTTTTCACTTCAAATTGTATTTATTTTTATTTTAAAATATCGACCGGTATATTAAACAAAAGTTTCAGGACATTCAGTATATACTGTGTGGTGCGGGTTGCTGATCGAACCTACCGCCAGGCCGCGATTGGCGAAATGTTTGACCCGGAGTTTTGATTGGAGCGTCCGGATATTACCGGTAAAAATCGCACGATTATTTAAGGGCCTGAGAAACTACCAGAAAGGCTTTTTTCGATCGAGCCGCAGACCAGGCAGTACCGTCTAGCCGAGAGGCTATTTTCCATCTAGCCGAAGTAGGCTAATTTTCTTCAGAGCCGCAAAGTAAAAGTACCAGTTTCGACAATAAAAGCTGTAGTGAGCTTTCTAAGTGTTAAGAAAAAGTGTGAAATCGGGCGAAGTCCATCACAGCAGGACTGAAAAACAGTAAGTCAACAAAACTCCCTCCAATAGACTTATTTAAGAGCAGTGCATTAACAGCAATGTATAACAGACAAAAAAGTGAAGTGTAAAACACGATGTCTCGCCTTCGGGGGTTGTAAAAGTTTAAAGTTTAAATGTAACAACTACTATTTAGGCTAGAATTTTTTGGTATAACTGTAAAGGTTAGAACTTTTTATTTTCATTTTAAAAATATGAATAAATTCTCACTTTTTTTTGTTGATTAAAGCTAGTGTCTCACTGAATATTTATTTCTCTTTTCAGGATCAGTTGTACTAGACTAATTCTTTTTAGTAATATCCATAAAACACTTCAGTTTTTTCTCATTTTTCTTAGCTGAAGTTAAATCCTTTCTATTTTAAAATGAGTGGTGCCCAAAAAAAAAAGTCGTACAACTGAGGTTTCTTTAAAAATAGAATTAAATTCCAAAAAGACGTACAAAAATTATCTCTTACCCATATCTCTCCACCAAGGAAAACTGAGCTAGTATTTCTTTAATTTCTTTAGTTCTTTTCAAATCAGGTTTCACTCAATTCATTATCAGAAATTAAAGCGGGGCTGCAAGAAAATTGTGCTCAAGCTTGGGGCGTCCAGTATTTAAAAATGTTACAAAAATGACGCAGTCTACATGGGGCGAAAAATAAAGCAAAATTAGCACACCTTACAAAATTGCGCTCAAGCGTGGGACAAACAACTTCTCACAGGGTACGGAAAAAGATGCCTCAAACTGAGGACAGTTTAGCATGACATAAAAAAGACGTCACAATATATATATATATATATATATATATATATATATATTATATATATATATATATATATATACATATATACATATATACATATATACATATATATATATATATATATATATATATATATATATATATATATATATATATATATACATATATACATATATATATATATATATATATATTATATATATATATATATATATATATATATATGTGGCGGTGTTCTGTGACCTAAAAGCAAAAGCTTTTAATTGTGTGAATCATAGGATATTGCTGAGTAAGCTTGAAATCTACAGATTCAGAGGGGTAGCGTTGGCCTGGTTGGCATCTTACTTATCATCGCGCTGTCAATCTGTCTTTTTTAACGATAATGAGTCGCGTGAATTGAGTGTCACTTGTGGAGTTCCACAAGGCTCTGTTTTGGGTCCTCTGTTATTTCTACTTTATATTAATGACCTTTCAAAACTTAATATTAAAGGGGTATTTACGATGTTTGCCGATGACACAACTGTGATGTGGCACAATAGAGACGTGGTACAGTTGGAATGCGACATCAGTGTGGATATAGTGAAAATCGTAGATTGGTGTTATTCAAATTATCTAACCTAAAACTAACATTGTTTCATTTAAATGTCAATTGAACGATATCTCACTTGATTCGAAAATTATTGAAGGCTTGACTTATAACAAATTTTTGGGTTTGTTTATAGACCCTAAATTGAGATTCCCTACTCACATTTTGCAGCTTTGTAAGAGGATTGCCAAGGGATGTTTTGCCTTGAGAGTAGTGTCTCGGGAATTAGATGTTTTTTCTATCGCGAGAAATGTATACTTTGCTCTGATTGAATCGCACCTCCGTTATGGGATATGTTTCTGGGGTTCCTGCTCTAACCAATTATTGAATAAGGTCTTTATGCTACAAAAGCGAGCACTGCGTTATATGTTCCAATTGAGTTCTCGGCAATCCTGCAGGAGTGTGTTTATTACTAAAAAAAATTCTAACATTGCCTTGTATATTTATTACTGAAACAGCCTGCCTTATACATAGTAAGTTTGAGGGAACGATAGGGTCTTCTTGTGCGTCCACGACGCGTTCATCTTATGTGGCCTCACTACCCATTCCGTCTTCAGCTTTAATAAGGGACTATATAATATATATGAGTAAGAAAATATTCAACCACTTGCCTTTGAACGTCAGGAAAAATTTTAAATAATAACCGATTTAGGAGGGAGGTTCGGAAGCTCTTAATTGGGAGGGCCTACTATTCAGTTAAGGAGTTTTTTGATGACACTCTTTGATTCCAGAGTGTGTGCGTGTAGGTGTATATGTCTTATTATTTTTAAAATTTAGAACCCCTTCTGGTAATAGATCACTTTCAACGGGTGGATCTTCAATTTTAAATTGGTCACCACCATTAGAAATAATATTCCAATATTTAAACTGCTCTTGTCCATTGCCATTTTTTAAAAGATTTTTAAAATCATCTGTAGTATAATAGCAGTAGAAAACATACCATGGAAAATTTTTAGCTTTCATTTAATATTCTTTAATGTTGTAAATGTTTTGCCATAAAATATTTGATTTTGCAATATTGCACCATCTTTTACATACTAAGGAACAATTGAGAATATCCTTGGGTTTTAAATATAGAAATATTTTTAAAATTACTTCTTCTGGAATGTAAACACCTCCCATACAAAGGCCATTTAGTGAATTTTCATCAGTTGAAAATTGGCTATGAAATTCCATTTCCATACAATTTTGTGATTCACTATCTCTACATGAGTTTAAAACTTTTGAAAAAAAAAAAAAAAAACTTGCTAACTATATTTGTAGATGCCAATTTTTTATTACCAATCCAAATTTAGGTGTAACTAAAAAGATAGAAGTTTTAAACTAGTTTTACAATAAATTGGACAGTTTATTTATTAAGAAAATGTAAACTTTTGTACATGTCACTGGTCATGAATAAATTTTAACCTATATATATATATATATATATATATATATATTTATATATATATATATATATATATATATATATAACATAGATAGCTTTGTAGACAAAGGAACAATCTTTTTTTTCAATAAAGCTTTATTTGATTTGATATATATATATATATATATATATATATATATATATATATATATATATATATATATATATATATATATATATATACTAGCCGTGCCCACGGCTCCGCTCGCGTGAACTTGATTCACCTTTATCGTCACTGCTTATTCGTTATGTTTATATTATTATATAGCTCAAGGGGCCTTAGAGACCCATGGCTTGGTTGCATACTTCTTTTTGTCTCCTGTTAGCTTTTCCCGGTGCGGGATTTCCATCAACTCCGGATCTTGCTTTACTGCCTGAATCCATGTAGATCGAGGTCTACCCTTACCTCTTCTTCCAACCACTCCTCTTATTAGGGCTTGCTTTGCCTGTCCTTCTTCCTTCATCCTTGCCACGTGTCCCAACCATCCTAATCGCTGGCTTATTATGATTTGGCTTATAAGGGGTTTCGTATATAGGCATTTTAATTCGTAGTTTGTTCTTCTTCTCCACAGTCCCTCTTCTTTTCTTCCTCCGTAGATTTTTCTCAAAGCTTTCCTTTCCCACACCTCCAACGTCTCCTTTTCTCTTGCATTCAGTTTCCACGTTTCGCATCTATATGTCACCGTGGGTCTGACAACTGTCGTATATATTCTTTCTTTTGCTTTTCTTGATACATTCTTTAATTTCAATATTGGATTCATTGCCCTCAAACATCTCTGTCCTTTCGCTATTCTTTCTTGTATCTCCGTCCTTTCTTGTCCACTCTGTGTTATTGTTACTACCAGATAATTAAATTTGTCTACTTTTTCAAACATATATGTTCTTCCTAAGTTGTTTATTATATCTAAACTTTTGTTGTTTTTAATATCCTTCTTCTTTGTAATTTCCATGTATTTTGTTTTTCCTCATTTATCTTTAGTCCTCTCATCCTTCTCCTTTCTTCTATCCTACTTATGCATTACTGCTACATCATCCGCATAGGCCAAGCATTGGCAGGTTTGTTGGTATATCGTTCCATTTGTTTTTATTTCTGACTCCCCGGATTATATTCTCTAGTACCAAATTAAATAGACATGTCGACACTGGTTCCCCCTGTCTTAATCCTCTCTTCACCTTAAACTTGTCTGATACTTTGCCCTCAACCAACACTCTATTTTCTGTGTCATTCAGGGTCATTCTCACCATGCGAATCAATTTACTTGGAATTTTTAGTTCTTCCATTATCTTGTAGAGTCCTTCTCTATTTACAGAGTCATATGCTACTCCTCCAGCTTTTATCAGTTACGTTTTATATATATTATAGATTTTTTTTGACATATATTAAATTAAGAATTAAAAAAAAATCACGTAAATCCGACGAGTGGTTCTCGAATGATAAGCACACTAACGGACAGACAGACAGCGAGACGTTGCGTTTTATATATATTATATAGATTATTATTATTAAATAACCTCTTCAGAGAACATATGTATGAATTTAAAAAATCACGTAAGTGATTCTCGTGGGATAAGCGCACTAACGGACAGACAGAGAGACGTTGCATTTTACATATATTATAGATATAGATTATTATTATTACTATGTAAGCTGGCCAAAGAATATATGTATGAATTTAAAAAAAGACACGTAAATCGGATAAGTGATTCTCACCTGATAAACGCACTAATGGACAGACAGACAGATAGAGAGACATTGCATTTTATATATATTATAGATTATAGATTATAGATATTCTCTGCTACATAATATTGTTCCAAATTTAATGGTTTTGGCTGTGTACTGCAAGGGAACGCGCTAACGGCAAACTTTTTTCCGACTTCATTCACTATTATCGTCACTGCTCATTCCCTATGCTACCTATCGTAATAAAATATAGCCTATAACCTGGCCAGAGAACATATGTATGTTTAAAAAAAAAAGTACGTAAATCGGATAAGTGGTTCTCCAGTGATAAGCGCACTAACGGACAGACAGACAGACAGAGAGACGATGCATTTTATATATATTATAGATATATATATATATATATATATATATATATATATATATATATATATATATATATATATATATATATATAACCTAGGAAGCTGACTAATGTTAAGAAGTGTCCTGAATATCCAGAAGGTCAATAATAAATTGATGCCCTCCAAATATTAAAAACTAATCATCGAAAATTGGATTTCAACTTTCGCATTACTACACAAACTCATCAATCCTAATTAACGTCGTATTAGTCAAGACATTTTCTAATCTCAGCTTCATTGGCATTAGTTGTTATCGTTGCTGTCTGCTATATGATGTAGATACACATGGAACATAAACCGACTCAAACCATAATAACTTCATTTTCTTTTCATTAGAGAATTCAAAGGGAATATCCACTTCTTTATTTGTTTTTTATTTCGACTTTTACATAGAGGATGCCTCTAGAGGGTTAAATATTAGCATAAAAAAGCAATAGTATCTACAATGAAAACAAAGGATTCTAGAAAACAAGTATTTGCCAACATGGTTCTGTTATCGGTCACAGCATTGGTGAGGATGATTTTAATATACTATCATAAGAATAGGTAAATAATAAACGCTGGAAGTATTTGTATAACATGAAACGACGTTACTGTTCATTTAATCACCCATGACTCTTAGAGAAAAATTGGAAAAAGCAAAATAAAAATAAAATAGGTCTATCTCGTCCTCAGACATAATTCTTGTAAAAACTCATAAGTATATGAAATTGTGAAACCCAATAACAAAACTTAAGTATTAACTGAATCAGACCTAACCTTTATTCCGACAAATATCATCTCAAATATGCTATTTGTTAAAAGATAAAACTAAAATACCATCGTTAAGTTGCCGCACAACATTTTTGGTTACCCGGAAGCATATAAATATCGAGACAGTACCCACATCAATGTTTCGACAGAGTTTCAAAATCCTTTTTTTCTATAATACTGACCTTAAGATCTGAGCCTATAAACCACGACCTTTTTCGTGTTCCATAGAGAACACTAGAAAGGATACAGATTATAAGATAACTTCGGTATCTGTCTGTCCGTCTGTCACACTTTATTTTCTCCGAAACTATTTGACGTAGAAAATTGAAATTTGACACTAATATAGGAATTAATAGCCTCATCAGAGCCATGCAGTTTCGAAAGTTAAATTTTTACTTAAGGGGTTCGTTTTGAGGGGTGAAATCGGACGTGAAAAACATTTTTTACCAGGTCACCGAGTGGGGTGTCAAGTTCAAAAATACAAATAATGTAATACTTGCTCAAACTTTTCTTTGTATTATTTTTAATAAATTGCGAAAAATCGCTGTCTCAACCCTTATCTCGAAAAGTATTGACTAAAAAATTTTGAAAAATATTCTCCACAGGGTGTAGATTGAAAGAAAATTATCACGAGTGAATTACCTTTAATATTTTATGTGGTATATAAAAAAAAAAAAAAATTTGGAGGTCATCAGTTTTCAGTAAAAAACAGAAAAAAACTTTGTTGAAAACTCATTGGGAGTGTGTTTTGTGAAGTTTTTGATCATTTTATACCTCCGTAACAAAATTTTTTATTTAAAAAACAATCCACATACAGCACCCTAATTGTTCAAGTCTAACTTGCCGGTTATTTTTCAGTTTTTGTTGCTAGTTATGACAATGACAGCAGATTCAGTTCCGAATAACCTAAAAACTCTATGGCCAAACTCTACTCCTTCAAAACGTCGCAAAAAGACGAACTACGTAACTTTTATTTTTTTAATTCCGTACCTTCATTAAAATTGATGACGACAAGCTTTCTGGGTCTTTTGCTGATAATTATTGAAATGAGTTTTTTTTTCGAATAGTCAGTAAAAGTAAGTCGTTTGGCCTAGTTTGAAAATCAACTAATGCAAATTTAACTCAAATTATCTCCAAAGTATAAACCTGATCCATTTTAACTTTTACTGAATTTTGTATCAGCTGTCGTTTTAATTTTAGCTATCGCAAAATCGTATCCGAGTAAACGGATTTAAAATTCCATTTAAATTTAAAACTCTATAATTTAAAAGTTTTATTAAAGAAAATTTATATTTTTTCTTGTTAAATGAATATAAAACTGTCCACGGGAATTTCTACAGTTATTCTTATTGGGCAATAGAAGCTGTAAACAAAAAAAGTTATATCTGGCTTTGCTGAAATAATATTTAGAATAAATAAAGAATTACGTCCGGTAATTTAAAGAGCCTGATCGTTTTTATCTTTACTCTGTTTATTTGAAACTGATAGTAATAAAAATGCCAGTGGACTGACCGGCGGTCCTATAACAGCGTCGTGTTACTCTATTCCCAGATATTTTTCAGGTAACAACGCTCTTTTGTAGTAGTGTTATTGCCGACCAAATCATTTTATTTACATACATTCCTGTTGCCCCAACTATAAACACATATTTAGAGCAGCATGCTCAAGTGTCAAGCCAGTTAGTGACAAAGTCAGTTAGTGTGTTAACAAAATGTTTTCTGCAGCGAAATGCCAAAAATTCGGGCAGCTAACCCATAATGAAAAGCGTATAGTTACGAATGCATTTGATTACACAAGATCAAAATTGTGATTTAAGTGTGGACGATTGTGTGACAAAATGTTCCTTAATGACCCGAGTGGATAAACCCACAGTTTACAGAATCTAAGAGAAGAAAAGGGTGGTATAGGCTCTCCAAAAAAGAGACCAGGCAGAAACGAACTTCAGCTGACAGACAACGCAAAACAAGCAGTAAGGCGTATTTTCATGACTTCATGAACTATGGAGTCTTTTAAAAGGTATGAATTTTTATTCCCCCCGGAAAAAGTTTGAAAGATAATCTTTATTTATAGAAAATGGAGAAATTGTACACTCGAGAAGAGACTATTTAGGGAAAGTTAAAAAAGCTTGTTCTGAAGGAAAAATGATATATTACTTAAATGAGACGTGAATAAATGAAGGGTACACAGTTTTGCAAGAAGTAAAACACTACTTAAATTTCCACTAAAATTTTTTATTTTTAACACCATGACATGTTTCGCTGTACGACAGCTTCTTCAGATGGATTGTTACAAAATGAGGGTAAAATTACTATAATAAATGGTTGGTTCACAATTTATGGCAGGTAATATAATAATATAATATAATCAATTGTGAACCAACCATTTATTATAGTAATTTTACCCTCATTTTGTATAGCTTGTCCCAAAATATAAGATCCTGATTTTTTGCCGTTTTAAGTGGGCAATATAAAAATTCTGACCTTTTGTTTATGGTAGGTTGAAGTTGAAGAGATGGAGAATTTTATTCGTTAATGCAAATAAATAAAATTATAAGTATTTTTGGAG
>JAHKBH010003633.1:0-22500 GCA_019049505.1 Pachyrhynchus sulphureomaculatus
AAGATGCAAATGTAAGATCATTCAAGTATATGCACCGACATCAGACAGCGAGGAAGAAGAAATTGACCAATTCTATGTAGATATAAACAAAGCATTGCTTCACCATAAAACAAAATATATCATAATAATCGGGGACTTCAATACCAAAATAGGGAAACCAGCGAATACAAATGAGAAGAGTGTCGGTAAGTTTGGTTTTTTGTAGGATGAACAGCAGAGGAGAGAAATGTAGTCAAATTTTGTAAATGAAAATAACTTGTACGTTATGAACACAGTTTTTCCAAAAGCCAGAACATCGACGATGGGCATGGTAAAACCCAGATGGGTATAACGAGAAACGAAATTGATTATGTTCTATCAAAGGACAAGAATATTGTAATCGACACGATAGTCCTGAACATGATAAGCATTGGCAGCGATCATCGGATGCTCAGAACAAAAATAAATCTGAAGCAGGAGAGACGTAGATTGATAATGCATACAAAGATAAAGTCACCAACAGAAATAATAAAGCAAAACACAGACGAATATCGACAAGCACTGGAAAATCATATAAAACATATAAACTACTAAACAGAACTTGGTGAAGTATACGCACAAATAACCAACAGCCTATTAATTACTATAAAACAAATAGCCGCATTGGAAAAAAAAAAACAAAACACAAAAATTAAGTAAAGAGACGCAAAAATCGCATGAAACAGAGAAGACTATTCAGAAAAGATCCTACAAATGACAGATTAGAATTGGCAGAAATATAGAAAAAAATAAAGTAAAAGATTAGAGAGAAGACGTCAGACAATGCAGAACCTCGAAAATAGAAAGAAACTCTGAAAGAAGGAAAAAGTTTGAAACACTTAAACAAACAAATGAATGAAGGGAGACACCAAATAATAAAACTTGTAAATAACGATGACCAAGAGATCGTACAAATCAAGGAGATAAAGGGAGCTGCAGAGAAATATTATCAAATACTGTATGAGACGAAAATGTCGCCACCGCCGCCCGGAAAAGAAGAAGAAAATAGCACAGTATTAAAAAATGTAGGATCTAAAGAAATTCCCGATGTAACAACGGATGAAATAATGAACGTCCTACAACAGATGCCTTGGAAAGTAAAATACCAACATCTTGTGTAAGCGCCTTGATTGTGCTTATTTTTAAAAAGGAGAGCAAATTTAAATTGGAGAGTGACAGACCCATCAGCCTGTTGTCGGTACTATACAAAATACTCACTAGAATTATAACATATAGATTAACGAACAAATTAGACAGTTATCAACCTCGTGAACAAGCGGGATTTAGACTAGGATACAGCACTCTGACCATCTTCAAACAATTAGATTACTAGTGTAAAAAGCAAATGAATATAAGGTCACCTTGTGGATAGCAATGGTTGACTATGAAAAGCATTTGATTCGGTAGAGATATGGGCAGTCCTTAACGCCTTAAGTAACAGCAGAGTCGATGAAAGATACACAAGTCTTCTTGAATAGTTTCAGTCACTTATACATATACAAAAATGCCACTTCACAAATAATGCTTGAAGAAAAAACAAATAAAATCAAAATTAAAAGAGGAATTAAACAAGGCGACTCGATATCCCTAAATCTGTTTACGTTGACTCTACTACTAATACTTATAGACGGTGACCGGAACACTTAAGGTTCGCAGATAACATCACTCTAATCGCCAACATAAAAGAAGAATTACAAGAA
This sequence comes from Pachyrhynchus sulphureomaculatus, assembly GCA_019049505.1. Classification (NCBI taxonomy): domain Eukaryota; kingdom Metazoa; phylum Arthropoda; class Insecta; order Coleoptera; family Curculionidae; genus Pachyrhynchus; species Pachyrhynchus sulphureomaculatus. The sequence goes on from JAHKBH010003633.1 coordinate 1,719, forward strand.
ATGCTGCTCAATTGTGCATAACCAAAAACCTTGTAAAGGATAAATATAAAGGCACACCTCTAATTTTTACCCTTACCTTTTACCCTAACCCCTCATATGTTTTTTTCTATTACTCAAACATTTTTTTTTTCTCATATTATAATTGACACTTTACAATAGTTAACAAGTCCTACCCTTTTCACAACCTTTTCTCATTTTAACATTAAAAATAATGAAAAAACTAATACAATGCTTAGATACCTTGACTCCAAGAACTCTTAAAAAACGCCAATAACATGATAAATATGAGGTAGTTCTAAATTCCTTCCCCACTTCTTTACCCCGCGAATATAATTTCCTATCAATAATTTTGCGTAAAACGTATAAAATACTCACTGCTAAACCAGGATAAATTCTACTATTAAAACTATACAATGTTTACCACCCACCGCCCTTTTACCCTCATTTCTGCGTGTAAGTTAATAGTGAAATTAAAAATAACTAAATTTTCAGATTTTCGACTCCAGGAACGCTCAAAAGCACGTATTATATCCAAAGCAAACCCTTCAACCTACTTCTCTACCCCTTGAACCTCTTATATATTTTGCTTCAAATATTCTAAAAATTTGTCCGTTACCTTAACCAAAAACCTCGACAAATTCTTATAACACTATGAATAGCCCAGTCGTCAGAGGTAAATTTTGACAAAAAGCTCATTAAATCTTAACAGGCTACATTTTGGCATACGGGTAGTTTTTTGGACGTAGAATACTATAAAAAAAAATGCTACCCTAAACTGTACGAAAAATAAAAAAGATTTCAAAAAACTAATAGCACCACGAGAAAGAATGGGAAATTTTACATAAAAATAGTATAAAAATTTTTTTCTTTTAGTTTTACGGTAATTTAAAAAAATTATCAAAAATAAAATGTCGGCCGGAGAGTAAGCAATTTATTTAATTTCTCCGAGTAATTTAGAATTGTTGTGTTTTCAGTAACTGTTTTCTTTGTACCGGATATTTAAATGAAATATAAATACTTAATACTTCAAACATAGACTTTTTATCTCAGTTCTCACCTTTAAATATCCTTTTTTATTTGAAGTTTAAGTTGTATGATTAGTAATAAGCAAAAAATACGTTTATCATAAACATTTTTTTAAAAGCAAAATTACAAAAAAAGAGAGAGTTTTTTTAAAAGTTTTTAATAATTTTCTAATATTAAGTATATTTTGAGCTGTAACTAAAAAAAAAATTGTTCGCCTTTTTTTTGACCACTGCTGTAAACGTAAAATTGCGGGTGGCGCACTACAGGAGGCAAATTTTCATATTTTAAAACTTAATTTTTAAATAACGCAGACAATGTAGGTGTATTAAACTTAAATGATATATGCACAAGGATTCTTTTTTTTCAATACTATGTTTTATTAAATATTTGTAATTTACTGTATGCCCGTTAAAAATCATGTAAACAAAAATTTCGTTTTAAAGTTTTACAAATTATAAAGCAACAAACTAGTAGTATCATCGGAAAGTTGAAAGTTTCCTCTTCAAAAAGCTATCTTTTAATTTTTCTTTAGACTCTGAAAATAAGTAATATCGATTAACCTTCGAGCCGTGCGCATAAACTTTCAAGTTAACCTGCTTGGCGCGCTACACTTTTTGAATCACCTATCCGCCTCACGCTAATAAAAAAATCTGGAAAAAGATCTATATACCATCTTTTTTGTAAATTTTCACATTCTTTCACGTGGTGCTATTAGTTTTCAAAATCTTTTTTATTTTTCGAGATATTACCGAAAAACAGAATTTTTTATTTTATTTTGGATTTTGTGGACTTAGCGTACATCAAAACTTTAGCGAAGTCCCTATGTGCCAAAATGCAACCTATTAACATTTAATGAGAGCTCAAAACTCCTGGCGATTGGGCTAGAAGGGGTAACACTACCTAAGAACTTTCAAAAAATGATTTTTTTGTCTTAAACAATACTTTGAATCCTGCAGAATAGTGTATAAATGAGTGGCAGAAACATCCTTTTGAGACAATTTAGTAAAGCATGTTCATAGGCCTTAAAACAGCTCTAATGAGAGCGTAGCCACGCAAGACATCTCTACTTCCAACTTCTGTTACCATGTATTTTATCAAATGCCTACGGATGGTAAGTATTGAGAAGTAAATATAGATAGCGCTAATATCGATTTTCGTTAGTCTAATAACCTTTGCGCAGTTTTTTTTCGGCTCTTTCGGAACATCTAGTTTCTAAAACTTGCAGCAAAGAAATTTTCAGAAGTGAAAGACGTGGCTTGGGATCAAGATTTTCATCACTTGTTGAGCATGCGAAGATGTTTCTATAAACAGTTGTCCCAAAATCGATTATGCATACGATATCAGCCGACGAATAATCTTAGCAATGAGTGTACAGGGAATCGGCTTAAAGTGCTTAATAAACTTTAACGCGTTACTGGCTCTTCCACGACCTGTTTTCCACAAATGTAAAGATTTAATATTTAAATGTATTGCCATTGCGAAAAAATGCTGTGTGGACAAAAATGTATGCAAAAAGTTTATTCAGAAGAAGAAAGGAAACTATGTGAAGAAAGCGGACAAATTGATGGGATTTTCGTGTCAGGAAATGGCTTTTGGAGAACGAAAGGCTTTTCTTCTCTTTTCGGATTGGTAACGCTTATTGCTTGGCATATTGGCAAAGTGGTCGATGTGTTGGTAAAGTAAAAAAGAGAATGTATCAATCAAGTACAAAAACACATGTGAAATCGGTTTCGAAACTGAAAAAAAAAATACGGTGGTATGGTATATATATATATATATATATATATATATATATAATATATATATATATATATATATATGTATATATAAATATATATATATATATATATATATATATATATATATATATATATATATATATATTATATATATATATATATATATATATATATATATATGTATATATAAATATATATATATATATATATATATATATATATATATATATATATATATATATATATATATATATATGTGTATATACATATATATATATATATATATATATATATATATATAATATATATATATATATTTGTATATAAATATACATAAATATACATAGGGTGTCCCATATGTATGGAATAATGGAATGGAATGATTCCACAGCATTTATTAATCAGTGTATCAAAAAAATGTTTTAATAAAAGTTATAGGGTGTTATATGGTGCACATGCTGAAGTTGACAATAAAATGTTTTGAACTGCCATCTTAATTTTTTTTTAAATGGAAAGCCCAGTATATTATTTTTTTTTGAGTCCTACTAAAAATTCTAGATATTATTTATCTAACATCATATGTCTAAGTTGAACTGTTTTGGAATTATTGATATTTGAAGTGAAGATCAAATTAATTTTTTTTTTAAGCTGGCTTGTGTCAAATATTTACCGTTAGGTAACACCTTAACGCATCAAAAAATGATTTATTGACGAAAACGTTTGTTGCTGCATTTTGTGAAACTGCAATTTGGGCGTAATATCATAATGGTACATTTAACAGAAACTGAAAGAATCACTTTGTTAATGATAGTTGGTTACAGAGACCGTAGAAGAACACAACAGGAGGTGTGTGATCTTTTTAACGAAGAATATCCGAATGGAGAACCTATTACCCAATCCGTAGTTAGCAAAACATTAAAACGATTTAGGCAATTAGGTCATGTTAAGGATCGTTCTAAATCTGGACCTCCAAAAGTTAAAACAAGCGATGATAAAAAGTTAGATGTTTTATTGGAAATATCAGAAAATCTCCATAGAGCTTTGCCTAGACCACAATATAGGTAAAGTCGTTTACTGAATGAAGAAAAATTGCATCCATACAAACCGATTCTATTTCAAGAATTATCTAAAGATGACTACGATAGACGCATTGAATTTTACGAGGTCAAGATGGAACGAATCAATAATGATCCTAACCTAATTCATAATATTGTTTTTTCTGACCAGGCCACATTTTGTCTTAACGGAAGAGTTAACAGCCGTAACTGCCGGTACTGGTCTACTGAGAATTCCCACTGGATAATCGACAGTCATTCTCAAAGACCACAAAAGATAAACGTGTGGGCAGGGAATTTTTGACGTCATATCATTGGTCCCCTTTTTACCGATGGAAATCTTACAGGACAGCGGTATTTACAGTTACTACAAGAGCAAGTTGTTCCAACTTGTGGAGATCTTTTTTCCCGATCAAAAAAATTTGGATACCCCTAACAGGAATCTGTGGTATCAACAGGATGGAGCACTTCCTCACTATAAAATCAATGTTCGTATATATTTGGATGCGATATTTCCAAATCGATGGATGGGCAGAAGAGGTTCTGACGAATGACCTGCAAGGAATCCCGACCTTACGCCACAATTTTTTTATGGGGTCATTTGAAAACAAAAAACGACCGAAGTCGACCTGACACTGTAGAAGATTTACAACAAAGAATTCAATATGAAGTAGCACAGATCGCCCCGGATTCTCTTCAACACTCTGTTCAGGCTGTTTATGACAGATTGGGTCATTACCTCGCTGTTAACGGTAGCCATTTTGAGCAATTGTTACCTTAAAAATAAACCTAGACTATTTATAAATATTTTTTTGTCTATTTTTTGTTTAAAATTTCAAATGACAATAATTCCAAAACAGTTCAATTTGGAAACATGTTATGTTAGACAAATAATGTCTAGAACTTTTAATAGGACTCAAAAATAAAATAATATATAGGGCTTTCCAATAAATTTCTTCGAACTGACAGTTCAGAATATTTTATTGTTAACGTCCGCATGTGCCCCGTATAACACCCTATAACATTTAATTAAACATTTTTTTGATATACTGACTAATAAATACTGTGGAATTATTGTATATATATATATATATATATATATATATATATATATATATATATATATATATATATATATGTATACATATATATATATATATATATATATATATATATATATATATATATATATATATATATATATATATATATATATATGTACATATATATATATATATATATATATATATATATATATATATATATATATATATATATATATATATATGTACATATATATATATATATATATATATATATATATATATATATATATATATATATATATATATGTATATATTTGTACACACAAAGGAACCATTATTTATTGATGTAATTATCTCTTTCGAATATAATTATTATAATTTGTTTTATAGTACAATTTCGCTGCGAAAAACTTACGTTTTAACTGAAGCTAAGCCCATACAACTCTATCCACTAAAATAAAAATAAATGGTAAATTTTATAACATAAAATGGAGTAGCTGGTATTGTTTCCTATTTTTTGGAGAAGTTTTATATGAGAAGGGCCTCGTTGTATATTTTAACTCAGATACATTTAAATATTATTTAAATATTACAGCAATCTTGAATTGTGGCGGCCCTTGGCTCCGCCGCGTAGTACTAGCTTGCGGTAGTCTCAGGTTTCAATCCCGGCAGGTCGGTATACTTACATAGGTAGTAGTTGTTTGCAGAAATGGAATAACTTCCGTGGCAACATTACCGCGTTGTCTAAAAGGTGCAGTGAAATACAAAAAAGTATGTTTCGGCACTTGGACAACGTTAACGGGTATTACTCCATCCCCACCGATATTCTCAAGATATGAAAAAGGGTAAAATACTCAGGCGTTGATCAAAAAAATAAATTATTTAATATCATTTATCAAGTGTACCTACCAAGAAGTTGGTGCTCTCTCGTGGTATTTTTATTGCCTTTAAAAACATAAATAACAGCTTAGTACAAGAGAAAATTAATATAAATTTTAAATTGAACTATGAGCAGTTTCGAGACAAATATAAACTATGTTAAAATATATAAAGAATAAGTTGATGTTCAATAAAAATTATAACGTCTGAGTCTTTAGTAATTCTGTCCTCTATCATAAACCTGAATTTTATTTTTCTACAATGGTGCCTTAGTCAATGGTAATATTTTTCTAATTTTAATACTTTATGAAAACGTGCTATTAGAGATCAGACCGATTAGTGTATATGACGACATGTTTTTACTTTTGAAAATATTTGGGCCATTTAGAAAATTTTACTGCAATCAGGATATTTCTATTTATTACTTTTATTCCCCTTGCCAAGGGAAACATTTTATTCATGAGAAAGCTACCCTAAAAGATTTTTGTATTCCTTTTTTCGGGGTCGTAGTTTAGAAAAAATATCATTTTCAATTTCCGCTGTCCTGTTGAACTGTCGGTGCCTATAAGTTTTGGATAATATTGTTTCAATGGAAAAAGTTGAAATTGATTAAGGTCAATAAATTTAAGGGGCTATACCAATGTGATAATTTCAAAAAATCATTTTTTTTACATATTTCGATGCTTCTATATGTATAGAATAAGAGGTCGAAGTATCAAAGTCGGTCTATGTTTATTTTTGAAAATATAGCTGTCGAAAGGCACAGCTGCTCGGAGGGGCCTAAACTCTTTTATGGAAGTATAACGCGAACCGGAGCAGAATTAAAATTCCAGTGCAGTGACGTCATTACGTAAGTGAAAGTTAAACGTCTAATACTTCAGTAAACTCAAAATAGTTCCAAAAGTACGTACGTGGCAAGAGATCATTATTTATATGTTACACGTTGGTGATTCTTTAAATGCTTTTTTCTCAAAACTGCATTGTTTAAATTTGCTGCTGCTGTAACTGGAAAACAATTTATTGTATAGACTTAATTTTTTTTACATGTTAAGGATATGTTTTGTCGTACCATGAACCATAGATTTTTTGATTGGACCAAAAATGTCAATTTGGTATGCAAAAAAGTACTCTTTCTTGGCGAGAATTTTATATTTTTGATGGTACGGAATATTATGTATATTTTAATGATTATTTTGTTTTTTTTTTTTTGATTCCAGGTAATATGGAGGCGCCAATCACGGCACCAGCTCAGCTACTTTTTTTTTTTTACCTGTCCCGTCACTGAGGTACAAATCCCGTAAATTTCAATATTTTGGTAGGAAAAAATTTGTATGTATCAAATAATAAATAAGTACCCAACATTTTAAAACATTGATGCAGTAGTTTTCTTTAAAAAAATTCTAGAAAACTATCCTTATTTTTAAGTAGTTACACTGGTATAGCCCCTTAATGCTATATTGCTAATAGTATAATATGAACTTTTCCCAATTTTTATAGTCTATAAAATAAAAGTAAAAAATTGAAACAATTATTTAGTTGACTAAAAACCAAATCGGAATAATATATGTAGACAGAGATTTCTCAATTTTTTTTTTCTTATCACTAGAATCTGCCTTCTGGAAAACAGTTGTAACTTCTTTTTTTTTTTTATTGGTCTAGCACACGTGCTGCAGGGAAGTCCCTAAACCGCTCCAGGAGCGGCACGAGTGCGGAAAAAAAAGCGATTCACGTTGTTCTTGAATCGCTGTAAATTGTACTCGGTGAGAAACACAGCGCTGGGCAAATTATTCCAAAGGGATGACGTTCTCCATATAAAAGATTGCTTGAAAAGCGTCGTACGCGGAGTAACAAGCTGAACCTCATACGGATGCGAAGCACCAGCGCGACGTGTATTTCTAACATGCACCGCTTTGGGAGGAATTAAGCGGGCTACATCCTTCGAACACTTTCCATGAAAATACTTGTAGAACAGATTCAAGTCGCCAACCGTTCTTCGATTTTCCAGCGAATCAAGGCCGCCGGTCAATTCCGGGTCCCCAATCAGACGGACCGCTCTTCTCTGAACAGAATCCAACAAATGCAGTGTATGTTTGGGAGCGGAGCTCCAAACGTGGGAGCAGTATTCCATAGTTGGTCGAATTTGGGCTTTGTAAAGAATTAACAGTTGCTGTGGGGTGTAAAGCTTTCTGGTTCTAAATAATATTCCCAACTTTTGAGAAGCTCTCCTTGCTATGCCTGCAACATGTTCATGCCAAGATATTCTAAAAAAGTTAACGTTGCTGAACCCGACATAACTATGTCGGGTTCAGCAACGTTAACTTTTTTAGAAAAAAAAACTGCCGCTTGAGTTTTTGTAGCGTTAAATTCCACTTGGTTACTGTCACCCCAAGATAGAATTTCTTCCAGGTCTTTGTTAAGTTGAATGACCTCCTGCTGTCTGCGGATATTCGCCTGAGCAGCCGATGTCCGAGCGTTCAAGGTGAATGAAGAGACAAGCGTACTGTCATCTGCAAAGCTATAGACTGGATTCCCGGTCTTTTCCAGCAGATCGTTAATGTAAATGAGAAAGAGAGTAGGAGACAGTATGGAGCCCAGGGGCACACCGGCATTGATAGTGAGGGTGTTAGAAAGAATCCGTCGACCGCCACTCGTAAAGAACGCTCTCTGAGGAAACATGAGAGCCACAAACAGAACCTTTCAGACATACCATAAGAGCGCAACTTAGCCAACAGTCCATCGTGCCAAACACGGTCGAATGCCTTGGATATGTCAAGAGCAACCGCTCGAGATTCTCCAAGTGTTCAATTGCGTTGTTCCAAACATGTGTTACATAAGTCAGAAGATCTCCTGTTGATCTATGTTTACGAAAACCATATTGGTGATCGCTAATAATATTGAATCGTTCAAGATATTTTAGAAGATGCTCATTGATAACCTTTTCCATGACTTACGATATTATTGAAAGCAGTGCAACTGGTCGGTAGTTATTTGGCAAGGTCTTCTTACCTTTTTTAGGTATCGGCTGAACCGTGGCACATTTCCAGCAGGACGGAAATATTCCCTTTCTGTAGGATAGGTTAAAAAGTCTACAGAAAACTGGTGTTAGTTCCCTTGCACAGTTTTTGAGAACTATGGCAGGTATTCCGTCAGCGCCAGAAGCCTTCTTGGTGTCTAGCTTCACTAAAATACGCTTTATGATGCGCTGTCTGAAGACAACATCGGGCATCCTTGACTGCAATATGGGAATAGTAGGTGGTGTTTTTCCTTGGAAATCGACAGTAGAATGTGAAGCAAAGAGTTCAGCCAACAAGTTCGCTCTCTCAACAGGTGTGGTTGCAATGGAATTATCTGGCCGTGTGAGTGGTGGTATGGTGGATTTGGTAAAATTTTGACTAACTGCCTTAGCGACTGCCCAAAAGGACCTGGAATTGTTGGGACAAGCGAGAAGTTTGTTTCTAATTCGTTGATTGTGTGCCTCCTTGGTTTCGTCGATAATTCCCTTGCATCTGTTCCGGGCATGAACAAAGATGTTTCGATTTAAGGTGTTAGGATTTTCACGCCATTGTCGGTAGGCAATATGTTTAGAAGCAACAGCTTCTTTGCATTTTCGGTCGAACCAAGGCTTGCCGTTGGAGGAGCATTTCTTCGAAAAAGGGATGTAAGCTTCCATACTAGCCAAAATAACATCGGAGACCTCCTGGCGCAGTCAGATGGGTTATCGGATCGAAAACAAACGTCCATCCAAGGGAAAGTTCGAAAGTATTCCATGAGATCTTCCCATTTAGCAGATTTGTAGTGCCAAATCTTGCGCGGCCTAGGCGCCTCTCTGTCACTGATTGGCAGGATACTCGATGTCGAAAGCAGTTTATGGTCGGAAGAACCTAACGGCGGATTTACGGTGACCGTGTAAATCTCCGGATTGGTGGTTAAAAACAGATCAAGAAGACTGGCGAACTCCCCGTCTCGATCAGGGATCCGTGTTGGTTCGTCAATAAGCTGAGTTAAGCCATAACTAATGGAATTGCATAGTACGTACGTATTCCCCTTTCAGTTTTCTTTCTTTATTCAAAAATATCTTTTTTATTTCCATTCAGCCCTTATCAGTGATCCTGTATTACACATAAATTAGCACTTTCAGATGTAGTATATGAAACCAATATAAAAGTACATTAGGCTGTGTTGTTCAAACTTGTATCGTTTCGGATGCTGCAAACATGTTGTTAGTTATAAACATCTCTGAAGCTTCTCAACTTCTTTTTCTGATAAATATCTCACCCAATCATACCCTTAGTACACTGAGGATATCAAATTATAATACCTTTAAGTCCCTCAGCGACACAGGGGCTGGATTTCTGGCTTGAACTCTGCTTTGAGCTCAGCCAACATGTGCTCGATTGGATTGAGATCAGGACTCCGCGCAGGTCAGTGAAATGTAGGTATTCCCACTTCAGCCAGGTATTTCCGCATCGATGCAGCAACATGTGACCTCGCATTGTCATGCAGCAGCAAGAAGCTGTCGCCAACAAACCCAGCGTAAGGAACTACGTGTTCTTGCAAGATCGCCTCGGTGTACCGGTGAGCCGCTACGAGTCTCATCAGTCACGAAAACCAAATCGGTTTTCGCATCCAGTGAGATGCCTCTCCATATCATGACAGAACCGCCTCCGTAGGCGACCGTTTCAGTAATGCAGCACCGCGCAAAGCATTCCCCAGGCCTTCTATAGACTCATCTTCTTCCATCATTACCATGTAGGCACATTCAGGACTCGACAGAGAATAAAACGGAGCGCCATTGCTCTAAGGTTCAGTTGACATGTTCTCGAAGTCGCGCTTGTCGATGGGCTGCTGTCAATTTTGGTCCGTTAGCTGATCTCTTCGGAGTTAGGTCAGCTTCTTTAAGTCTTCTTCTGACTGTTCTAGACCTTAACGCCGGTCAAGTGACAATTTCTTAGAGTTGAATTGATAATGAAGTGGTCGTCTCGCTCCGAGGTACACCTTCTTCATCCTGATCCAGATCTCCGTGTAAAGGCGCCAATCTCTTGGTAACATCTGTAGGCTCTGGAGGCAGCGACTGTCTCAGGTGCAATTGCGCAGCGACTACCCGTTGGCTATGCCATTTCTTGCAATAGGGCAATGTGCGGTTTCTTCCGGGGTAGTATCCATTTTCCGATGACGTAATTGGTGAGCAGGTATAGCAGAGATATTGACGGTTCAAGTTCCGATAAAGGAATGATAGGAAAATGCAGATGCATGTGTTTTAGAGGGATGAATAGCGCACAACGAGTACGTTGCTGAGTGAGCAAAAACGGTTCTACTAAGTAAAACTGTTTTAATCAATAAAACTTTTTAGGAATCTCAATGTTTTTAGTAATATTGGAAAGAACATTCTAATGATACCAAAAATAATTCCACTATTTGAAAATTAAATTCAACGGTGTTAAATGAAGCAAAATCGTTTGAGTCGATTTTTTTTTTGCTCACCAGTGCAGTCAGTTAATAGTTTCACTCATTAATCATGATTATAATAGATTTAGTATGACCGGCACTGCCGATAAAGTGATCTTTTGAATGTTGTTGGATCAAATTAATTAATTAACTCGCATTTTTTGCCATTTTCAAGTTTTTGACACTGATATCGCATTTGTAACACACCGCAAATAATGATGAAATATCGTTTACTAATTTATGTGCAGTTTAAAAGGCTAAATTGGGAACATAATATCTGGAATTTACAGCACCATTAATTTAAAATAACAACTTCCTAGTTATTGTAGTAGTTTTCCTCTATTCGAGACTTTGTACAATATTATAGAAGCAGTTAAGGCAAATACAGTATTTGCATCCGAAATAGTATAATTGGTGCTAAAATTAATGTTACAATAATGCTGCTTTTAATACAAGTAATTTGGGATTTTATATAGTATTTCTAAAAGCTATTATGTTAGAACTGACGTATATGAAACGCATATACAATAAAAGCATTCTTATTGGGACAAATAGTTGTTCTGAAATAAATATACCGTAAACATTTATGAGTTATAGTTATTAAAAATTAATTTGTAATAATTATTCATTTCTTTTAACCAAAAAAAATGCATTAGACAGAAATTACACTAATAAAAGAGCGTGAACTGAATCTAACTTAACATTATTTTGGCTACCATAACTTTCTTTTTCATACACAACTCTTATCACTATATTGCCACGTAACTCAGTACAAATATTTGCCATTATCTGTATAATATTTTACTTATTGCAAATAAAAGTTGTAAAGCCAATATATTTTTTGAAGTCACACATCACACATTATTTCAATTCTATTTTTGTTACAATTGGAAATAAAGAAAGAAACAACATAACTGTCAGATTTTTAGACTCTGTGAGGGCTGAACAAGACAACGAGATATTCAAAGGAACCCCTCTAACTCCACTCGTCAACCCTTTCACTATTAATATTATTGTTTAAAATATGTTAATTATCCAAGGAAAAACACCACCTTCGTTCTTATGAAGCGATATCGCTCATATAATTTAGGTTATAGTCGTATTTCATGTATATATATATATATATATATATATATATATATATATATATATATATATATATATATATATACATACATACATATATATATATATATATATATATATATATATATATATATATATATATATATATATATATATATATATATATATATATATATATAATATATATATATATATATATATATATATATATATATATATATATAATTCTTCCCTATTCTGGGCAATTCTTAATAAAGTATGAGTATCCAGACCTGTCCAATCTCGTATATTTTTCAGCCAGGAACATTTTCGACACCCCACACCTCTTTTTCCTTCAATTTTTTTCTTTCATCAACAACCGGAGCAGTGAGTAACATGGACCCCTATAAATATGTCCCAAGTAACGAGTTCTTTGTCTTTTAATAAATGACAATAGTTCTCTTTCTCTACCCATTCGACGAAGTACATCTTCATTAGTAACACGCTCTGTCCAAGAGATCTTCAGTATTTTGCGCATGACCCATAATTCGAAAGACTCCAAACGATTCATTGATCGTACTCCCAAGGACCAGCCTCAACTCCATATAAAAGCATATAGACCTTTACAAAACGATAACGAGTATCCAAAGAAAGGGTTGAGTCTGTGAGGAGGTGTCTCATTTTGAGAAAAGCCGCTCTAGCCATTTCAATGCGAACTCGTACCTCAACTTCAGGATTCAAATCATTAGTTACCCAACACCCTAGATATTTAAATTTGGGTGTCCTTGAAATGACCATTACTTTCGTTTTATTAACGTTTACTTTTATGCCTAAAACATCGCCTTCCCTAGATATATTGTTTATAAGACGCTGAAGTCCATCCGCTGTATCTGCTATAATAACGGTATCATCAGCATACCTTAGGTTGTTAATGATTTTGCCATTAACTTTGATACCATCTGTAGCATTCTCTAAGGCCTTCTGGAATATGTGCTCAGAGTATAGATTAAATAGGAGCGGGGAAAGAACACATCCCTGACGAACACCTCTTTTTATTTGTATTTCCTCAGTCTCTCTGTTATTTACTCGTATTGTCGCCACCTGATCCCAATATAGTTGAGTAATGAATCTGATATCATTTTCGTCAAGACCCATATTTTGAAGCATCTGTATTAATTGTGAATGCTTGACTCGGTCAAATGCTTTTTCGTAGTCGATAAAACACAAGTAAACGTCCTTTCTTTGATCTTTACATTTCTGTAAAAGTACCTTCATCCCGAAAATTGCTTCTCGAGTTCCAAATCCTTGTCTAAATCCGAATTGCTCTTCGCTAACATCTTGTTCGCATTTATTGCGTATTCTATGGTGAATGATCTTAAGCATTACTTTCAAAGCTTATATATAGGCTTATAAAACGGTACTGTTCACATTTGTTCACATTTGGTTTTTTAGGTAATGGTATGAACGTAGACTTAACCCAATCCCTTGGTATAGTTCCTGTACTGTAGATGGAATTTATGCAGTTGCACAAGATAGAAATATCTTCTTCATTTAAAAGTTGAAACATCTCCGCATAAAGATTATCAGTTCCAGTTCTTTCCAGTTTTTGCATGTTTTATTGCATCCCTAACTTCTGCTTGGGAGTATATTTAAAGAAATTCCGTCCGTAATGAGTTCTGGCAATTCTCTGTAGTCATCAAAGTTATTTTTAATATATCGAGCCCATTCTTCTTCTAGCTCTTTTTGATCGGTTAATATCTAATTATTACCGTTTATTAAATATGTTTGTGTTCGTGTACTGTTTTGACCGGTAACTTCTTTAACTTTTTATACATACTGAAATAGTCATGCTTTAGCTGTAATTGTTCCGTTTCCTGACATTCTTCTTCTATCCACTTTTCTTTAGCCTTTCTTATAAGCTTTCGAATCTGTTTACTGATCTCTTTATATTAAGTTTTGTTATTGTTTTTATACCGTCTTTTTTTATTCATAAGTCCCAGTACTTCCTGGGTCATCCATTCTCTTTTCGCTTTCTTTGTTGACATATTAAGTTTTTCGTTTTGAACTTTGACACAGATATTTTAAATGACTCAAATGTCGCTTAGACTGATAGCAAGTGGCCTACTGAAATTGTTTGACTTATTTCTTGGTTGAGTGCTCCAGTTACTTGCGATCGAATTTTTCTGGGTTCCTCAGCAGTCGAAAGTTGGGCCTTACATTTTTTGCAGTTTGAATATGCTTCAGTTTAATGTTAATTATACCGGTCAGAAGGACATGGTCAGACTCGATGTCGGCCCCAGGATATGTTTTAACTCCCCGAAGCCCATTCCTATAGCGCTTATTTTACCAATATGTAATCGATTTGGTTCCGAATTACATTACCGTTATGGTCCCTGGGGGATATCCATGTATACAGTCTTCTCTTAGGCAGCGTGAACCATCTATTCATGACTACTAAACTCTTTTCTTGACAAAATTTGATAAGGCTTTCACCACGCGCTTTTCTTTCGCCTAGCCCATATTCCCCCATGACATCCCCCACAGCTCCTGTTCCTACTTTTGCATTGAAGTCGCCTATGATAATATTTACTTCGTGTTTTTTAATAACATTTAAGAGTTGTTTCAACTGGGCATAAAATTGTTGAGCTTCCACTTCACTTTTATCTGATGTAGGAGCATAAACCTGAATTATATTTATATTTTCTGGATGGGCTCTCATTTGGAGGAGCATGACCCGGACAGACAGGGGCACAAAGTTGAGTACTGTCCTACTGCTTACTTTATTCCATATAACTGCCACACCGTTGCAGTGGTTTGGATTATTGTTACCAAATAGTACATAGTGTAGTTACCAATATTGGTATTTCCTGTTTTGGGCCATCGTACTTCACTAACACCTAACACACTGATATTTAGCCGTTCAATTTCTCTGATGATATTATGTGTTTTTTCCAGTCGTATAGAGACTTCTTGCATTCCACCAATCTTGATGTTAGAAATCTTATAATTATTTTGTTTATCCACTTGCGGGTGGGTCCTAGCATTCATCGTGGGGATTCTTAGCTCCCCCTTGACTATTTAAAGTCTGCCACTGACTAGGGGCCTTTGTAGTATTTGTACTTGCCATGATACATTTTCTTGAGAAAAAATAGTGCAATAGTTTCTCCTTGCTTTTTGCACCGCAGTGCCACAACCATTAAAATTGCTGCAATCACGCTAGTGACAATCCAGTTTCGAACCGGTCCAGGATCAATTCCTCTACGCTCCGACCTGGTACTGGTGATCGCTGCTGCCCTTCATCAGGGTAGTGGACGGGTGAGGATATATAGGTTGTTGGTAGGAATATGAAAAGCACATGATTCCCTCTGGGTTGGGTACCTTTATATATACATACATACATATATATAATATATATATATATATATATATATATATATATATATATATATATATATATATATATATATATATAAGAAAGAGGAAGGACAGTAACAGGGCACTGGCAACAAACAATCCTAAAGTTTAACTACTGGGAAACGCCCTTATAAGGAAAACAGATGAGCAATCAAAGATCTAAAGGCTCTAGTATCTGCTGTAGATTGGATTCTCGGTCTTTTCCAGCAGATCGTTAATATAAATGAGGAAGAGAGTAGGAGACAGTATGGAACCTTGGGGCACACCGGCGCTGATAGTGAAGAACGCTCTCTGAGAAAACATGAGAGCCACAAACAGAACTTTTTAGACATACCATAAGAACGTAGCTTAGCCAACAGCCCATCGTGCCAAACACGGTCAAATGCCTTGGATATGTCAAGAGCAACCGCTCGAGATCCTCCAAAGTGTTCAATTGCGTTGTTCCAAACATGTGTTATATAAGTCAGAAGATCTCCTGTTGATCTATTTTTACGAAAGCCATATTGGTGATCACTAATAATGTTGAATCCTTCAAGATATTTTAGAAGATGCTGATTGATAGCCTTTTCCATGACTTTCGATATTATGAGAGATAGTGCGATTGGTCGGTAGTTATTTGGCAAGGTCTTCTTGCCTTTTTTAGTATCGGCTGAACTGTGGCACATTTCCAGCAGGAAGGAAATATTCCCATTCTGTAGGATAGGTTGAAAAGTCTACAGAAAACTGGTGTTAGTTCCCTCGCACAGTTCTTGAGAACTGTGGCAGGTATTCCGTCAGCGCCAGAAGCCTTTTTGGTGTCTAGCTTCATCAAAATACGTTTCTATGATACGCTGTCTGAAGACAATATCGGGCATCCTTGACTGCACTATGGGAATAGTAGGTGGTGTTTTTCCTTGGAAATCGACAGTAGAATGTGAAGCGAAGAGTTCAGCCAACAAGTTCGCCTTCTCAACAGGTGTCGTTGCAATAGAAATATCTGGCCGTGTGAGTGGTGGTATGGTGGATTTGGTGAAATTTTGACTAACTGCCTTAGCGACTGACCAAAAGGACCTGGAATTGCCGGGACAAAGCGAGAAGTTTGTTTCTAATCCGTTGATTGTGTACCTTCTTCGTTTCGTCGATAATTTCTTTGCATCTGTTCCTGGCACGAACAAAGATGTTACGATTTATGGTGTTAGGATCTTCACGCCACTGTCGGTATGCAAGATGTTTAGAAGCAACAGCTTCTTTGCATTTTAGGTCAAACCAAGGCTTGCCGTTGGAAGGGCATTTCTTCGAAAAAGGGATGTAAGCCTCCATACCGGCCAAAATAACATCGGAAACCTCCCTGGCGCAGTCAGATGGGTCGTCGGATCGAAAACAAACGTCCAACCAAGGGAAAGTTTCGAAAATATTCCGTGAGATCTTCCCATTTAGCAGATTTGTAGTGCCAAATCTTGCGCGGTTTGGGCGCCTCTCTGTCACTGATTGGTAGAATACTCGATGTCGAAAGTAGTTTATGGTCGGAAGAACCTAACGGCGGATTTACGCTGACCGTGTAAATCTCCGGATTGGTGGTTAAAAACAGATCAAGAAGACTGGCGAACTCTCCGTCTCGATCAGGGATCCGTGTTGGTTCATCAATAAGCTGAGTCAAGCCACAACTGATTGAAAATGATTCGGCTTCACGACCTTGTTCGTCGGTAGTATTTGAATATTTAAGCCAGTTGATGTTGTGGACATTAAAGTCGCCCAGGATGGCAATTTCGGCATTTGGATAGTTAATTTGTAAATGATCGATGGTGTCTGCAAGAGAAGCGAAAAGTGTTCTAAAGTTAGTATCACTTGGTGGTCGATAGAGGATACAGACGAACCTTGTGGTTGGTTGAGTCGTTATTTTTAACCACATAACATCAACGTTTGGGGCTCCAGAGCCTCTTCTCGTTGGCAAGAGAGGTCGCTTCTGACATAAAGACAGATTCCAAAGTTACGCCTAAATCGGGAATAGAAATCGTACCCAGGATAAAGATAGTTTACTGTGCTGGTCGATGAACTGACCTTAGTTTCACAGAGAGCGAGTACATGAGGTTTATTTGATTGCAGGTGTTGGTGCACTGAATTTATGTTCGATTTAAACCTCGTATGTTGCAAAAATCCATTTTGAAATTCTGTTCTCTGCATGTCGACGCCCCTGAACCAGCCCCCACCCGGAGATCCGAACGGGGGGCTATTTTACCTCCGGAATTTTTTGTATCCAGGTGCCTCATCATGCTATTTAGTCCCACAGTCCGGGACATCGGCACAGCCACGAAACGTTAAGCAACTTCACGCAGCCTAAGCCGATGCGATGGTATCACACCGGGCGATGCTGGTGGGATCTGGGCATCTACCATCTAGGTTGTTCTTTAAGTCGCCTCCTACGACAGGCAGAACATACCGGGGAGATATTCTATCCCGCCCCCCCACGGGTAACGTAGACCAAACCACATTGACAGGGAATGCCATAGATTATATTAGATCTTTGTAAAGTATCGGTTTTATCTTTTAAATGGGTATAAAAACAATTCATTCTTTTTATGTTGTAATTAGCAATTTTAATGTTTGTATTTTTAAAAAGAGAAGACAAGGACTGGGAAAGGCCTTCAATGTATTGTAACTTTCCTACTTTAATATCGACATTAGTGGTGACAGCTGGATTAATTTGAAGGGGGTTCTTTGAAAATTCTTTTTAATTAGAGCTTTAGGATAGTAATTGTCCAAACAAAATGTTTTCCAACAGTTTTTTACATTTTTTTCTTTAAATGAGGGGTGGCAAATCTTATCTATTCTGTTCTTTAGTCCTCTGATGATGTTCAGTTTCTGTTTCATAGGGTGATAAGAATGGAATGGGATATATCTACCAGAACTTGATTTTTTCCTATACCAGTCCAGTTTGACTGTATTATTTTCTGAGCGTACAACCCTAGTATCCAGAAACGGAACAGCACCGTCAGTCTCCTCCTCAACAGTAAATACTAATTTATGATTGAAAGAATTGTAAATGTTTAAGAGTGTCCTGTACAATTCCGGCCGGTAAAGCGACTAACAAGTCATCTACATATTGAAAAAGAAGGGGAAATTCAAATTTAACCCTTGAAATAACAAAATAAAGAAGTTTATTCATAACAATTTCGGCCAGGATTGGTGAAATAGCACTTCCCATTGGGAAGCCAATTTTTTGTCTGTAGAATGTACTATTGAAGGAGAAAAATGTATTTTCATATAAAAAAAGTAATGATTAGTAGAAACTGTTCTTTAGGAATATTACATATTTCTTCTATTAATGTGAAATGTTCATTTAATATTGATATAATAAGGTGTAGAGAAATGTTAGTAAACATCCACCTAAAAAATTTACCACATCCCTAACTTCAATGCTTTTTATGGTTTTTTGTCGACCTGATGACGACATAGACTACCAACAATATCCAGTTCGGACTTAAATATCACTAAATAGTTACTAAACTCGACGTCAAAAATTTTAAAATGGAGTACCGTTTCAACATCATGGTGTGTTTCTTGCAGTTATATTTCGGTCTTCAAAAAGTGTTTTTAACTAATGTTAATTGACAAAGTTTTATTTTTAATATTTGTGTAACTCTCTAAATGTCTTTTAATCATGTTTGTGTAATCATTCATACTACCTGGCCAACAAAAATGCAAATTTCATTGTCTTCACCAGAGATGAACTAACTGCTGACATTTTTGTAAGTAATTTTCACATACAGTCGTACAATTCATTTAATCACATTTAAAAAGCGAACGTTTTGGTTTATTTTCTGTACCTCCTTTGCATTTTTAGAATCCAGAAGAAGCTACCATTAGGCAGCGAAAGCTCGATAATAAAAATAAAAAGCAGATACTAGAGCCTTGTATGTAAAAGGGTTTCTAGCCCTTGGTCCCAAGTTTAGTCTCACTATATCTAACAAAGATAATAACATATTTAGTCTACTGTCTGAGGTAGAAGAATTAATTCACTATGTCCCCCCACAAAAACAAGACTACATTGGTGCAAGGGCTGTAAACCTAATTACTAACTATGTAATATCACATAAAGACAAAACTTCTATCACTCATAAATTAGAGAAGGTAACAAAAATTTTCTTAAAAAACCATCCCGATTTACTGATTAGCAGGTCTGATAAAGGCAATGTCACTGTTGCTATGTCAAAAACTTCCTATCTTGAGAAATCACACTCCCGACTTCAAGATGAGAGTACTTATGAAATAATACATCACGATCCCACCTCAAAAATAGAAATTAAATGCAATAAATTAATTAAATCATTAAAAGATAGTAAGTTTTTAGATGAAGCAACTGCTTGCACATTGACAACTTATAATGGGATTTGTCCCAAATATTATGGTCTACTAAAAATACATAAACCAGATATACCTCTAAGACCAATAGTTTACTGTGTAGGAGCATCTTCACAACCACTTGCTAAATATATAGCCTCTATTTTAGATACAGCTTTTTCAACTTTCAATAAATTCAGAATTAAAAATACCTTCGAATTTGCAGAGAAGATTAATGGCTTTATTTTGCCAGAGGGTTTTGTACTTGCTTCTTTCGATGTAGTTTCACTGTTTACTAACATTTCTCTAGACCTTATTATATCAATATTAAATGAACATTTCACATTCATAGAAGAAATATGTAATATTCCTAAAGAACAGTTTTCTACTAATCATTACTTTTTTATATGAAAATACATTTTTCTCCTTCAATAGTACATTCTACAGACAAAAAAATTGGCGTCCCAATGGGAAGTGCTATTTCACCAATCCTGGCCGAAATTGTTATGAATAAACTTCTTTCTTTGTTATTTCAAGGGTTGAATTTGAATTTCCCCTTCTTTTTCAATATGTAGATGACTTGTTAGTCGCTTTACCGGCCGAAAGTGTACAGGACACTCTTAACATTTACAATTCTTTTCAATCATAAATTAGTATTTACTGTTCAGGAGGAGACTGACGGTGCTGTTCCGTTTCTGGATACTAGGGTTGTACGCTCAGAAAATAATACAGTCAAACTGGACTGGTATAGGAAAAAATTAAGTTCTGGTAGATATATCCCATTCCATTCTTATCA
>JAHKBH010003635.1:0-15000 GCA_019049505.1 Pachyrhynchus sulphureomaculatus
TTAATTACCCTTTTCAAGTCATAGCAGCTGATCTAGTAGGCCCATTCCCACGTTCAAAAAAGGGAAATAAATGGCTTCTCGTGGTTTCTTGCTGGTTTACAAAGTATACCATGCTATTTCCTTTGAAAAGCTCTAAAGCTGGATATATAGAGAGAATTTTGGAAAATAATGTCTTTCTAATCCACGGGGTCCCATCGCTCTTAATATGCGATAACGGTACTCAGTTTACCTCTAAAAGTTTTTAAGAGCTTAAGTGAAACTTATGGTTTTAACATCCGTTTTAATCCCGTGTACTCTCCCCAATGTAATTTTGTGGAACGTAATAAACCGAACAGTCGGGACCGCTTTAAGAAGTTACGTGGATTCACATGACACTTGGGATGGCAATATTTCCAAAATCCAACAAGCGATAAATAACCGCAAGACACGAAGTAACAGGGTTCACACCGTCTTTCTTAGTTTACGGCAGACATATACCTCTATCTGGATCATATTATAAAAACTTAGATTTGGATGTCAATGTTGACAGCGAAAATAATTCCGGGTAACAGGGGTGAGTACGCCGAAAATTTAAAGGGTTTAAAAGATATTTTCACCGACGTGCGTATAGTAGGATACATCAGGCTTATGAACGGAACAGTAAGTCTTACAACCTTAGGAAAAGGGATTTTGCCTTTAATATAGGTGATCACGTTTGGCGAAAAAATAAAATTCTTTCCAGTGCAGCAGATAAATTCACATCTAAGTTGGTACCTAAGTATGTGCATTGCGTGATTAGAGAAAAGATTTCAGATTTAGTTTATGGTTTAGTTAATTTAGATGGGACTAAAATAGGACGATGGCATATTAAAGACTTAAAACTATTCAATGAACCTAACCCTAGTGAAAGTTTGTCAGAAGAAGAATAATTTATATTTACATTATCTTAATTGCTTTACTTTATTTTTTTTGATGTTGCTCTGTAGAGGTGACGACCTCGTTTTTTTTTGACTGTTATAAAAGTTGAGCAGAGAATAGCTTACTTTTATTGTTTAATGCTAAGGTTTTGGGTACTGATCATATCCAAACTTAGGTTGATTGTAGTTGGTGTTTAGCATCGACTCAGCTGTTGCGAGCTTGCGAAAGAGTCACACTCAGGATATATCATAAGACTGGTATGTCGGTGGTCGCGGGATTTGATTTGCTTATGACCCCAAATAATATCCAGTTCTTGACAGTTGGAAGCGAAATTTTGATTAGAGGCAATCCAAGGTGATCTTGAGTTAGGACAAGCGCAAAATGTAGCTCGTGTAGTGTGATGTAGAGTCAAAATTTTTATGAGCAATTTCAAAGTTTGTTACCCGAGTGGGTGTATTTCTATTACCTTAGTGGTATATGTTGGGTGCAATTAAGAGTAAATTGATTTTGGTTTATCCAGTAAGTCTAAGACTTGGATTTATTTTGATTTAGATCTTCTTCTGAATTGACAAACTGAGGGTATTTTCTATTTTTTTTCAGAGGCGTTTAAACGTTACCTTTGAGTCACTAATTTTTTAAAAAAATTTTTTTGCATGGACTCACAGGAGAACTAAAGGCTGATCATTTACAAGAGATGAGAGCAGAGTAAAGACAGTCGTTTCACAAAGAAATGATCAAAATCTGATACCGAGATGAGAACCTTGTCAAGAGAGGCTAGGCGCAGTGAAGGAAGATTCCTAACCGAATTTTTAGATTTCCAAGAGGTAATCTAGAAGTTTGGGCTGACAGAAAACGGTTATGCCTGATACCTGTAGCAGTTTCTTCTAGAGGCTATTGTCTAGGGAGACGATTAACACCATGATCGAATATTTTAGCTGTCGACGATGTTTTCTTCTTGTTTCTGATTAAGCTGGAAAAGCTCTTGTCGTCTTCAAAAGTTTTGTTGCGTTGGCACCAAAAATTTGAGAAATTTTTGCTTCATGTAGCTTTTTAAGCTCATTTTCGTTTTTTTTAAAATTTCGTTAGAAGCTTGGTTAAGTCAACCTTGTAAACCTTTTAGGTTGTATCCCATGAGTTATCTGTTTTTACAGGCTGTGATGCACCGGGTGCTAACAGATGCCGTTACGACGTTTGGCAGGGAGTTAGTCTTCCTGAGGAACAGACTGATTGGAAGGGTAGTCTATGGGGGGTGAACGTTTGACCTTTGGGACCTTTAGGGGTTTTGTTACCCAATGGTTATTTCTATTTGAACCAAAGAAGAGCCTAGCTACTGTAGTCGACCTCAGCTCCAATTAGCCTATTAGTGGTGACAGGCTGTTGGCAGTAGTGTGTTTCGGAACACCCTATTGATTAACTTTTTTTTGACTTATGGTGGTGTGGTAGACACCGTTTCAGTTTAGTGGATGCTATAATCTACTCCCTTTTGTTGGTGGACACCAGGGTCACCAATTCTGTATTTTATTGTCTCCCACCATTCAGTATATCGTGGTGAGGTGTTTGTCTCCTGTTATGTGGGATGGATTGAATGTTTTTCGTTGTTGTTCTAGGGCGAGACCAGTACACGAGGGTTCTTCATGCACTTGGAGAAGCGCAATGCTGGTTAAGTTTTTATATCTCTGTGTAGCCACCCTGAAGAATGACGGAGGGCGTTTCTTCTGGCTCATGTTTCTAGGCAGATTTGTCACTTTGGTGCGATGTGCCGAAGATTTGATTAGCTTTTGCTAAGAGCTTTCACCAAGCTCGTATGGAGTAATCATAACCAAGAGTTTGGGATTTGAACTCCTGTATGTATTTCTGTATATATTTCTGTACATATTTCTGTATATATTTCGGTGTATGTTGGTTGCCTGAGGGCATGTGCTCAAAATGCGAGATTTTGAGTCGTTTTGCTTATGGACTCCTATATTTAGGATTATGACTTTAGGGAGGTCCTATTTCGAGACTTGCTATCTCATATAGTTATGTTAGGAATGTTTCCTTGAATGTTAGTTGCGCGCGGACTAATCATTCTGTTCTTAGTGAACATTGCCTTTTGAAGCAGGATCATTCAGTTTGGTGAATTTTTAGCTTTTATAGCTATTCACTGTGTTTAGGGTGAATTTTAGCTTTTATAGCTATTCACTGTGCCTATAGTGATATTGTTAGCTTTTATAGCTGCTCACTATGTTAAAGGCGAGATTGTTCTTTTAGAACGCAGACTTTGTTGTAGTCGAGGAACTACTTACAGAGTGTTTTCTTGGCGAGGAGCTGAGGCTTTTTCTGGCGATATGCCAGAGTGTTTTCTTGGCGAGGAGCCGAGTTTTTTCTGGCGATATACCAGAGTGTTTTTGTTGGCGATAAGCTGACGTGTTTTTCTGGCGATCAACCAGAGCGTTTTCCCTAGCGATTTTAGCATGTCTAGATGCCTTAGGACGTCGACATTGCGCGATAGAGTGCGATTATTTTCCGAGTGCGACTAGTAGTGATACTAGATTTAGAATGTTCTCTTAGCGATGAGCTAGAGCATGGATGGCGATTTTTCCCGAGCGTTTCTCTGGATATTTATCCAGATATTCCTTTTTTTGGCCTAGTGCTAAATGGTCTGACAAGACTTTATATATATATATATATGTATATATATAAATATATATATATATATATATATATATATATATATATATATATATATATATATATGTATATATATATAATATATATATATATATATTACATATATATATATATATAATATATATATATATATATATATATATATATATATATATATATATATATATATATATACATATATATATATATATATATATATAATATATATATATATATATATATATATATATGTATATATATATATTATATATATATATATATAATATATATGTAATATGTATATATATATATATGTTATATATATATATATATATATATATATATATGTATATATATATATATATATATATATATATATATATATATATATATATATATATGTATATATATATATATGTATATATATATATATATATATATATATATATATATATATATATGTACATATATTTATATATATATATATATATATATAAATATATATATTATATATATATATATATATATATATATATATATAAATATATGTATATATATATATATATATATATATATACATATATATATATATATATATATATATATATATATATATATATATATATATATATATATATATATATATATATACATATATATATATATATATATATATATATAATATATATATATATATATATATATATATATATATATGTATATATATATATATATATATATACATATATATATATATATATATATATATATATATATATATATATATATATATATATATTGTAACGTGTGAAAAACGTGTGAAATTGTATATATATATATATATACATATATATATTGTAACGTGTGAAATAATGTTTCCCCAAGCTTGGGCGTAGTTTTGTAACATTGGAACTTACCCGCTTTAATTTCTGATACTGAATTGAGTGAACCCTGATTTTAAAAGAACTAAAGAAATTAAAGAAACACTAGCTCAGTTTTCCTTGGTAGAGAGATATGGGTAAGAGATAATTGTCTTACGTCTTTTTGGATTTATTTTCTATTTTTTTTTAAAAAGCTTCAGTTGTACAAGTTTTTTGGGCACCATCCATTTTAAAATAGAAAGGATCTAACTTCAGCTAAAGAAATGGAAAAATGCTGAAGGGTTTTATGGGTATTACTAAAAAGAATTAGTCTAGTACAACTTATCCTGAAAAGAAAAATAAGTATTCAGTGAGACACTAGCTTTAATCAACAAAAAGAAAATTTATTCATGTTTTTTAAAATGAAAAGTTCTAACCTTTACAGTTTTTACCTAACAAATTCTAGCCTAACTAGTAGTTGTTACATTAAAATTTTAGACTATTATAACCCCCGAAGAAGAGAAATCGTGCTTTACACTTCACTTTTTAGTCTGTTTTACATTGCAGTTAAGGCGCTACTCTCGAATAAGTCTATTGAAGGGAGTTTTGTTGACTTACTGTTTTCTATTCCTGCTGTGATCGACTACGCCCGATTTCACACTTTTTCTTAACAAACACTTAGAAAGCCCACTACGGCTTTATTTAAGACACTGGTGCTTTTACTTAGCGGCTCTGATGAAAATTAGCCTACTTCGGCTAGATGGAAAATAGCCTCTCGGCTAGACGGTACTGCCTGGCTGCGGCTAGATGGAAAACAGCCCGACAGCGGCTTGATGGTACTGCCTGGTTGCGGCTAGATCGAAAACCTCCTCGATTTTACGGTCTGCGGAGCCTTAAATAATCGTGCGACTTTTGCCAGTAATATCACGACGCTCCAATCAAAACTGCCGATCAAACATTCCACCAATCGCGGCGTAGCGAGAGGTTCGGTCAGGAACCCGCACAACTCACTATATACCGAACGTCTGGGAATCCCTGTTTAATATACCGTTCGGAACAAAAATGAAAATAAGTACAATTTGAAATGGAAAAATCAGTAACATTACATGGTCTTAAAATCTAGGAAAAAATGAATGTTACATTTACCCCCTTCCAAAAAGAAATAGACTACACTAGTCTATTAAACTTAGGCTACTTATGAAAAGGTACAAAGTGGTACACTATCACTTAATACTAAGGTCAGAACTTAAAACAAAATTACAAACTTCGGACCTTACTACTAGACTTAATTCAATAAGCACTAATATTAAGTACAATGAAAACTAAATAAAAATCTTTGCATGTACACAAGAATCTTATAACTAGACTTAACTTAATTAAGCACTAAGGTTGAGTACATCAAAAAGTAAATAAAAATCCTTGCATGAACATAGGAAATACCTTTCCAAAATAACAATCGCGGTCTTCTTATATAAAAGAATCAGCTCTGTTTTATTGTTACCAAAACAAAAAATATAACTTTGTCTAGACTCTTGTCCTAAATCAAAAAAGTGAACTGAAATAAAATATGAACACCCCCCTTAAAATCTTTTAAGGATTGTCTGAAAATTTTCTATTTCAGCAAAAGAAATTTATAAAAATTCTTAAATAAAGAAAAATAAAAAACTGATTCTAGTGCAAACACTTACACTAAAAAGAAAAAGTCTTGTCAGACCATTTAGCACAAGGCTAAGAAAAAAAAATATCTGGATAAATATCCAGACAAACGCTCGGGAAAAATCGCCATCCATGCTCTAGCTCATCGCTAAGAGAACATTCTAAGTCTAGTATCACTACTAGTCGCACTCGGAAAATAATCGCACTCTATCGCGCAATGTCGACGTCCTAAGACATCTAGACATGCTAAAATCGCTAGGGAAAAACGCTCTGGTTGATCGCCGATAATCGCACTCTATAACGCAATGTCGACGTCCTAAGACATCTAGACATGCTAAAATCGCTAGGGAAAACGCTCTGGTTGATCGCCAGAAAAACGCGTCAGCTCATCGCCAACAAAACACTCTGGTATATCGCCAGAAAAAACTCGGCTCCTCGCCAAGAAAACACTCTGACATATCGCCAGAAAAAAAGCCTCAGCTCCTCGCCAAGAAAACACTCTGTAAGTAGTCCTCGACTACACAAAGTCTGCGTTCTAAAAGAACAATCTCGCCTTTAACATAGTGAGCAGCTATAAAAGCTAACAATATCACTATAGGCACAGTGAATAGCTATAAAAGCTAAAATTCACCCTAAACACAGTGAATAGCTATAAAAGCTAAAATTCACCAAACTGAATGATCCTGCTTCAAAAAGCAATGTTCACTAAGAACAGAATGATTAGTCCGCGCGCAACTAACATTCAAGGAAACATTCCCAACATAACTATATGAGACAGCAAGTCTCGAAATAGGACCTCCCTAAAGTCATAATCCTATATATGGGAGTCCATAAACAAAACGACTCAAAATCTCGCATTTTGAGCACATGCCCTCAGGCAACCAACATACACCGAAATATATACAGAAATATGTACAGAAATATATACAGACATATATACAGGAGTTCAAATCCCAAACTCTTGGTTATGATAACTCCATACTGAGCTTGGTGAAAGCTCTTAGCAAAAGCTAATCAAATCTTCGGCACATCGCACCAAAGTGACAAATCTGACTAGAAACATGAGCCAAAAAAAAACGCCCTCCGTCATTCTTCAGGGTGGCTACTCTGAGATAAAAAACTTAACCAGCATTGCGCCTCTTCAAGTTGCATGAAGAACCCTCGTGTACTGGTCTCGCCCTAGAACAACAACGAAAAACATTCAATCCATCCCACATAACAGGAGACAAACACCTCACCACGATATACTGAATGGTGGAGACAATTAAATACAGAATTGGTGACCCTGGAGTCCACCAACAAAAGGGAGTAGATTATAGCATCCACTAAACTAAAACGGTGTCTACCACACCACCATAAGTCAAAAAAATTAATCATTAGGGTGTTCCGAAACACACTACTGCCAACAGCCTGTCACCACTAATAGGCTAATTGGAGCTGAGGTCGACTACAGTAGCTAGGCTCTCCTTTGGTTCAAATAGAAATAACCATTGGGTAACAAAACCCCTAAAGGTCCCAAAGGTCAAACGTTCACCCCCCATAGACTACCCTTCCAATCAGTCTGTTCCTCAGGAAGACTAACTCCCTGCCAAACGTCGTAACGGCATCTGTTAGCACCCGGTGCATCACAGCCTGTAAAAACAAATAACTCATGGGATACAACCTAAAAGGTTTACAAGGTTGACTTAACCAAGCTTCTAACGAAATTTTAAAAAACGAAAATGAGCTTAAAAAGCTACATGAAGCAAAAATTTCTCAAATTTTTCGGTGGCAACGCAACAAAACTTTTGAAGACGACAAGAGCATTTCCAGCCTAATCAGAAACAAGAAGAAACATCGTTGACAGCTAAAATATTCGATCATGGTGTTAATCGTCTCCCTAGACAATAGCCTCTAGAAGAAACTGCTACAGGTATCAGGCATAACCGTTTTCTGTCAGCCCAAACTTCTAGATTACCTCTTGGAAATCTAAAAATTCGGTTAGGAATCTTCCTTCACTGCGCTTAGCCTCTCTTGACAAGGTTCTCATCTCGGTATCAGATTTTGATCATTTCTTTGTGAAACGACTGTCTTACTCTGCTCTCATCCCCTGTAAATGATCAGCCTTTAGTTCTCCTGCAGAACTTCAATTTTCTATCAATCTGATAGTAAACCGAAAAACTCAACAGACGCCTATGAGTCTATGCAAAAAAAATTTTTAAAAAAAATTAGTGACTCAAAGGTAACGTTTAAACGGCTCTGAAAATAGAAAATACCCAAAACCTTAGCTTTAAACAATAAAAGTAAGCTATTCTCTGCTCAACTTTTATAACGGTCAAAAAGACGAGGTCGTCACCTCTACAGAGCAACATCAAAAAAAATAAGGTAAAGCAATTAAGATAATGTAAATATAACCTATTCTTCTTCTGAGAAACTTTCATTAGGGTTAGGTTCATTGAATGGTTTTAAGTCTTTAATATGCCATTGTCCTACTTTAGTCCCATCTAAATTAACTAAACCATAAACTAAATCTGAAATCTTTTTCTCTAATCACGCAATGCACATACTTAGGTACCAACTTAGATGTGAATTTATCTGCTGCACTGGAAAGAATTTTATTTTTTCGCCAAACGTGATCACCTATATTAAAGGCAAAATCCCTTTTTCTAAGGTTGTAAGACTTACTGTTCCGTTCATAAGCCTTATGTATCCTACTACGCACGTCGGTGAAAATATCTTTTAAACCCTTTAAATTTTCGGCGTACGCACCCCTGTTACCCGGAATTATTTCGCTGTCAACATTGACATCCAAATCTAAATTTTTATAATACGATCCAGATAGAGGTATATGTCTGCCGTAAACTAAGAAAGACGGTGTGAACCCTGTTACTTCATGTCTTGCGGTATTTATTGCTTGTTGGATCTTGGAAATATTGCCATCCCAAGTGTCATGTGAATCCACGTAACTTCTTAAAGCGGTCCCGACTGTTCGGTTATTACGTTCCACAAAATTACATTGGGGAGAGTACACGGGATTAAAACGGATGTTAAAACCATAAGTTTCACTTAAGCTCTTAAAACTCTTAGAGGTAAACTGAGTACCGTTATCGCATATTAAGAGCGATGGAACACCGTGGATTAGAAAGACATTATTTTCCAAAATTCTCTCTATATGTTCAGCTTTAGAGCTTTTCAAAGGAAATAGCATGGTATACTTTGTAAACCAGCAAGAAACCACGAGAAGCCATTTATTTCCCTTTTTTGAACGTGGGAATGGGCCTACTAGATCCGCTGCTATGACTTGAAAAGGGTAATTAACCGTTTTCCTCTTTTCCCATCAGTCCCATAGGTAGTGCATTTGGAGATTTCTGCGCTCCACATACTTCACAAGTCCTCACAAACTTTAAGATATCAAAACGCATTTTTGGCCAATAATACTGTTCCTGAACCCTGTGAAGAGTTTTATAAAAGCCAAAATGACCAGAAGTAGGAGGAGTGTGACACATGTCTATAATTTCCTCTCTCTGTGGTTTAGGAACTAGTATTTTCCACTCGGGTACATTAACTTTTAAAGGCAACTGGTTTGAGATAAACTTGTACACGAAATCATTTTCCACTTTCCACTGCGGAAAATTTTCAGGAAATTCTTTGATTTGCTGCCGTAAATTGTCGTACCATGGATCTATGCGATCTATGTCAACTATATCGATTCTTACGCCAATCTGTGCATTAAGACTGTTTTCGTCCACGGTATGATCTGGGATTCTTGACAAAGCGTCAGGAATAACATTGTGGACTCCTTTTCTATGAATTAAAGTAAATGTGTGTTGTCTCAGCCTAATCGCCCAACGCGATAGTTTGCCACTAGGGTTTTTAATTGAATTAAGCCACAATAAACTATAATGATCTGTTATGACCGTGAAAGGAACACCTTCTATGTAAGGTCGAAACTTTTCGATGTTAAAGAGTACTGCTAAACATTCTTTTTCAACAACCGAGTAGTTACGTTCAGCCTTTGACAAAGTTCTACTGGCATACGCTATCACTCTTTCCTCACCGTTGATTTTCTGTGTTAGGACGCCCCCTAAACCGGTATTAGAAGCATCGCTAGAAATATAAAACTGTTGGGAAAAATCTGGTTGGGATAAAATTGGAGCTGAAACCAATAGCTCTTTAATCTTTATAAAAGATTCTTCGGCTGCCTTTGTCCAATCTATCGATTGTCCTTTTTTTCGTCCTTTCAAAAGGTCATTAATAGGCGACAACAGGGTAGAAAAATTCTCAATGAAACGTCTGTACCATGAACACATTCCTACGAAGCGCTTAACTTCCGTAGTATTAGTAGGTCTCGCATAGTTAACCATGCTTGCTACTTTTATCCGGATCGGTACGCAAGGAATTTGAGCCTACAATATAGCCTAAAAACTTTAGAGAAGTTTTGAAAAAATCACATTTGCTCAAATTTATCGTCAGTCCGGCCTCTTTCAATTTATCTTTTACTTCTTTAAGTAAGCGAATATGCGATTCGAAGTCTTCCGATGTTACTAAAATATCATCGAGATAGGTAAAAATATGTGGCTCATATTTCGGACCAAATATAGCGTCTACTAACCGTTGCTGAGTTTGAGCAGCGTTCTTTAGACCAAACGGCATAGTGACGAACTGAAATAGACCTCGGCCTACTACTGCAAAAGCGGTCTTTTCCTTAGAGGATTTGTCCAAAGGAATTTGCCAGAATGCCTTTCTAAGGTCTATCGAGGATACATACTTAGCATTCCTGAGTGATGTCAAAATTCTATCGATGTTTGGTAAGGGATAGTTATCAAATTTGCTGACCTCGTTGAGCTTTCTTCCGTCAAAGCATAGACGATACTGTCCATCGGCCTTTTTCACCAATAAGATTGGAGAACACCAGGGACTGTTTGATTCTTCAATCACTCCGAGTTTCAACATTTCGTCTAACTCTTTATTTAATACTTTTGACATATAAGGAGACATGGCGAAGGGCCTTGTCTTTACAGGACTGGCATCAGCCGTATCTATAGACATCTTGATTTTATTCGTTCGGCCTAACCTATCTTTGCTACTTATTTCGTTGAAAGAGCTTATTATTTTTTTCGGCTTTTAAGCGTTCCGTCCGCGAGAGATCATCTAGGGTACATAGACGCGAGAAAAGGTTTTCTAAGGAACTTTCTGAATAACTATCTTTAAAACTTGTTTGAGAATTGACTTCTAGGGACTGTGGATACCACGAATTATTTTTAAAGTTTACTAGAATTCCGAATTTTTGTGCAAAATCACATCCTAAAACCAAAGTATGTGATAGAGAAGGTACTACTAAAGCAGAAATTACTAAACAATGACCATTGCAGACTAGCGGCAACTCAACCGTACCTAAAACTTTTAGACGGCTGCCATCTGCAGTGGTAACACTTCTATTTTTGACGTGGCATATTTTTTATACTTAAACGACTTAAAATCTTAATACCATTCTGACCTACAACGGAGGCATTTGCACCAGAGTCAAATCCGAGAAATGGGCACCTAATAGATTTATCTCGATATGCGGTCTGTTATCTGAATATTTATGCACGAATAAAGGAGACATGTGACCATTTGGAGAAGCAGGAGTTTTAACTTGAGAAGGAGAATTTTTATTAGACTTTAAAAAATCAGAAACTTTTTGTAACCATTTAGTCCAATCTGATCTACTGGAATATTTTTGTTCGTCTGTGTTGCTAGAACGTTTTGGATTAGGGGCTTTACTGCGAACGTGAGCTTGTGACTTAGCCGAATGATTAGAGGCTTTTTTGTTGGACTTAGGATATCCGCCTCGGTAATATACCGTCCTTACTCGTTTTTTGTACGTTTGGGGCATGATGTTAGTCTCACACCTGTTGTCCCACATTTGAAACAAAATACCCTCTTTGGTGCTGTACAATTTTGGTAAGTGTGATTCGGGCCTGTGCAATTCCAACACGTGAAAATTGCCTTAGGTGAAACCGGCTTGTCGTTCACTTTAGCTGCAGTGTCGCTAATTTTAGAGTCATTATCTTTTCCTTTACCCGTTTTCTGGTTACTCCTAGGGTTCCGATTTACATTCCCAGCTTTATTTGTCGAGACTCCACTTCGGCCATTTGGATTATACTCTACCTGATGTATATTAGTTTCGCCCTTTGGTCTGCTCTTTTCCAACAAATAATCGGACTCTTCAAGTTTTCTACATAACCCGGCGAGTTCGGCTACCGAATTAATATCTAGTAGAACTAACCGATTGACGAAACTAGGCAGAATATTCCTCCGTATAAATTTAACTTTGGTACTTTCCAAAGGCTTGGTGGATAACCTACCAAATAAAGATTCCATGTGGGCAATAAAAATCACAGTGGACTCATTCTTCTTTTGTAGCCTCCTCTTTATTTCCGACCACAATTCTTCATCCTCATCACAGTGCAAGAAGTCCTTCTTTAGCCTATCTACCAAGGAATGCCAGTCGTTGACACTTGATTTTATGCTTCTAAACCAAATGAAGGCATCGCCAGTGAAAAATTCAACAGCAGAGCTGAAAAGTTCATCTTCCGATACTTTCCTAGCTTGTGCTATTTCAGTCAGCCTCTCCAAAAAAGGATAGAGTCTCTTTGAGTCTCCATTAAATTTCAATTGCCATTCGCTGACAGGAATATTTCTGGCTGCGCAATTCACGATTGGAGCTGGTACGTTTATGACTGGGGTTGTAATAGGCAGCTGTGGTAACTCATGACCAGGAGCTATCTTTTCTGCAAGATTTGCTTCCATGAGTACACACGTAGCTATTGTTTCTTGAACATATTTGGAAAACTTCGACGCTTCCTCTTCGTCATCCGGCATGGGAATTCTTTGTACGCGACCCGCTACATGCGATAAACGTGATTTAACCCGGTGTACAAGTGAATCATTTGGATCGCCGTCATAACTATCGATTAAGTTTTGGATAGAATTTAAACTCTTTTCGATACCAGCCGTTTCTTCTGTAAAAGACAGGGTGTCATCCCCTATTTTTATCGTTTTTTTTTTTTTTCCCGGCTCATTAATTTCTTTACTTAAGATCCTCGTTAGAATCTTTCTTTTATCCGCGACCGGACGTTCTGAGAAAGTACGACGGATTTTCAGTTCATAGTCTAATTCATATTCCAGTAGGTGATTGACTTTAAAATTGAAGGCTTCCATGATAAATGAATACTATTTAAAAGAACTGTTTAAAAAGTCGTGAAAATATTTCTCCTGTGCTCCCAATAGTCTAAATAAAAAATATGTAAAGGCACTTAAAATATGTAAACTTCTTTACTAAACATTAAAAAAAATCTTCGACAATTTCAAAAAAAATTTCTAAGTATCGCCTTGTATTAAAATTCTTTTACTAAGATTTCTTAAGAATTTTCTAAAAAAAATCTCTAAATACCGTTTCGTATCAGCAAAGTATTTTTAATATTCATGCAAAATATAGGTGAGAAAAAAACGTACCGTTTTTTTTTTTCCTCGGCTATCCGCAAAATAAACAGTGTAAAATTAAAGTCGACCAGCACATCTGCTAATCTGAACTATAAAGCTAGCTGTTAAGAAAAAAGTAGGAATTTCTTATCTTAGAGTCAACAACTAAATTCAAATATCTATATCAGATAAATTGAAATAAAAAAATTCTACAAATTTCCTGCTTTTGTCTTACTGCTATAGTGTAGTTTCGTTTAATAAGTATTATGAAATAAAAATATCTGCAAAGTTAGAGCTTTTACTTTGTTCGAAAGCTAGTACACTGAACCCTTTAAAAAATAAAATTCCAAAAGCCCCCCGCGTTGACAGCGCTATTTTGTAACGTGTGAAATAATGTTTCCCCAAGCTTGGGCGTAGTTTTGTAACATTGGAACTTACCCGCTTTAATTTCTGATACTGAATTGAGTGAACCCTGATTTTAAAAGAACTAAAAAAATTAAAGAAACACTAGCTCAGTTTTCCTTGGTAGAGAGATATGGGTAAGAGATAATTGTCTTACGTCTTTTTGGATTTATTTTCTATTTTTTTTTTAAAAAGCTTCAGTTGTACAAGTTTTTTGGGCACCATCCATTTTTAAAATAGAAAGGATCTAACTTCAGCTAAAAAAATGGAAAAATGCTGAAGGGTTTTATAGGTATTACTAAAAAGAATTAGTCTAGTACAACTTATCCTGAAAAGAAAAATAAGTATTCAGTGAGACACTAGCTTTAATCAACAAAAAGAAAATTTATTCATGTTTTTAAAATGAAAAGTTCTAACCTTTACAGTTTTACCTAACAAATTCTAGCCTAACTAGTAGTTGTTACATTAAAATTTTAGACTATTATAACCCCCGAAGACGAGAAATCGTGCTTTACACTTCACTTTTTAGTCTGTTTTACATTGCAGTTAAGGCGCTACTCTCGAATAAGTCTATTGAAGGGAGTTTTGTTGACTTACTGTTTTCTATTCCTGCTGTGATCGACTACGCCCGATTTCACACTTTTTCTTAACAAACACTTAGAAAGCCCACTACGGCTTTTATTTAAGACACTGGTGCTTTTACTTAGCGGCTCTGATGAAAATTAGCCTACTTCGGCTAGATGGAAAATAGCCTCTCGGCTAGACGGTACTGCCTGGCTGCGGCTAGATGGAAAACAGCCCGACAGCGGCTTGATGGTACTGCCTGGTTGCGGCTAGATCGAAAACCTCCTCGATTTACGGTCTGCGGAGCCTTAAATAATCGTGCGACTTTTGCCAGTAATATCACGACGCTCCAATCAAAACTGCCGATCAAACATTCCACCAATCGCGGCGTAGCGAGAGGTTCGGTCAGGAACCCGCACAACTCACTATATACCGAACGTCTGGGAATCCCTGTTTAATATACCGTTCGGAACAAAAATGAAAATAAGTACAATTTGAAATGGAAAAATCAGTAACATTACATGGT
>JAHKBH010003635.1:17500-23437 GCA_019049505.1 Pachyrhynchus sulphureomaculatus
AAAAAATAATAAAAACTATTTATGTGTTTGGGGTAAACCATTTTTATTTTTCGACATAGTTTCCTTTTAGGCTTATACACTTCGTCCAACGATGTTCTAGTTTGTTGATCCCTTCCGAATAATAGGATTTGTCCAAGTCTGCAAAATATCCATTAGTGTCTGCAATCACCTCCTCGTTTGAATAAAATCTTTGTCCCGCCAGCCATCTTTCTTCAAATTGGGGAACAAATAGTAGTCGAGGGAGCCAAGTCTGGAGAATAGGGGGGATGTGAAACGAGTTGGAATCCTATTTCCATTAATTTTGCGACCACAACTGCTGAGGTGTGTGCTGGTGCGTTGTCGTGATGGAAAAGGACTTTCTTTTGGGCCAATCGCGGGCGTTTTTCTTGCAGCTCGGTTTTTAAACGGTCCAATAACGATGAATAATATTCACCTGTAATAATTTTTTTACCCTTTTCCTGATAGTCGATGAGGATTTATCCCTTGCGAATCCCAAAAGACAGTCGCCATAACCTTTCCGGCCGAAGGAACGGTCTTCGCCTTTTTTGCTGCAGATTCCCCCTTGGTAACCCATTGTTTAGATTGTTGTTTGGTCTCAGGAGTATAGTAATGTATCCATGTTTCATCCACAGTGACGAAACGACGCTTAAAGTCCTCCGGATTCTTCTGGAACAGCTGCAAACCATCCTTGCACCACTTCACACGATTCCGTTTTTGGACAAGCGTGAGCAATCGCAGCACCCATCTTGAGGATAGCTTTCTCATGTCCAAATGTTTATGCAAAATATTATGTACCCGTTCAGTCGAGATGCCCACAGCACTAGTAATCTCACGCACCTTAACTCTTCTGTCATCCATCACCATATCATGGATTTGATCAATGATTTCTGGAGTCGTAACCTCCACAGGCCGTCCAGAACGTTCAGCGTCACTTGTGCCCATATGGCCAGTCCGAAAATTTTGAAACCACTTATAAACTGTTCTGATCGAAGGTGCAGAGTCACCATAATGTTTGCCAAGCTTCTCTTTAGTCTCCTGAGGCGTTTTGCCTTTCATAAAATAATGTTTAACCTTTCAGTAGTCGCGCTAAAATTCTTAACGCCAGTGGTCGCTGCGGACTCTCTCAGTCCATACTTAGAAAATATACGTGTTTTTAATATAAATTTATTAAAATTATAAGGTTGCTGTAATAAAACACTTTGTAGATAGAAATCAGTATATTATATAGTAATAATATTATAAAATATTTATAGTAACAGCTAAAGTTCCAACATATTCTACTAACTTAGGAACTACAGTAGGAACCATATTATAAAGCCTAACTACAAAAAAATATAATGAAAAAAAATCAAGATTATTAAATCTTATAATATTAGTTGCCCCAATTCGCCATTTCTAAACATTCTGGGCAAATTAGTAGAGCATGTTCCAAACATAGATATGTGTGACACTTCCTACATAAATATCGGGTGGGACGATTTTTTTCTGTCACACATAGCACATCACCCTCTTTGATTTGCCGGCGGTTCTGCTTGCTGAGCTACCGGTTCTAATCCAAGAATCTCGCCAATCCTTATCTTCATCGATCTTGGTATATTTGTTAAAGAAGAGCGAATTCTTAACTGGTCACTTATTAACTCAAAAGATAGTTTTTCGCAAAAATTCTCTCCTTAAAATGTTTTTGTCTATATCATTGGCCTTGTAAATAACTAGAGAATTTATTTCCTGCAACGTTTAACATTGAATAAAAAATTACCATTGGCCACCTTCGGGTACCACGTGCACAATTATAAGCAGCGCAAAGTTTGTCCACCGTATCCACTCCTCCCTTTGTTTGATTGTAGGTAGTTATTATGTCTGGGTTTACCTGTTTCAGTGTCAATAATGTCATCATGGTGTAAGCTTGACGCGAGCAAAACATTTTTCTTCTTTTTTGGAATGTAGGATAAGATAGTGCAGTTATCATGGAATGCAAACATTGACGACTTTTCAGGACGATTTACTGGTCTGCAAAATTCAATGGGAAGTTCCCTTTTATTCTTTCTAATCGTTCCTACAAGAGTCATTCTAAAATTCTTTTTTAGGTTTTCTATCAACTTAAAACTAGTGAAAAAATTATCAGTAGTTACATTCCGTCCAGTTCCCCTTATAGATTCACACAACAGCATCTGGAGAATTATTTATTTCCCAAGGACCAGCTGGTTGTTTACCAACATATACTTCCATGTTGCAAGTATAAAAAACCTTTGAATCGCAGAGGGCATAAATCTTAATGCCATATTTGCTCGGTTTATTGGGAATATATTGACGAAATATACATCTAACCTCTAAAAGCCTTCAGTTTCTCATCAACTGTTACGTAATAGAAAGGTGTGAATGCAGTTTTACATTTCTCTACGAAAATGTCAAAAATATCTCGAATCGCCGCCAACCTGTCTAGAGACTTCCTAGCTTCACGGGTTTCAAGATCATCAAATCTTATATGTCGCATTAGAAAACGAAATCTTTGTAACGACATCGTAAGTCTAAATATCTCAACCTCAGTGCCATCAACTCTCCAAAGATCTTCAGCATTGAGGTGATTACTCTTCATAACTCCCGCCAAATATAAGAGACCTATCAGTGCTTGTAGTTCAAGAATATTTGTTGTTTTTGCATCACGTTCACGGGAATATTTATCTTGAACAGCCTGAATATGCTTGTTTGTATTATCTACAATAACCTGAAGAACATTCTCAGGAAAAAAGTACTGCCATATCGCCAATGGTGTTCTTAGATTTTTTACAGTTTCTTTTGGACCAAGTAGGTGGGTAATCAAATTTTCCGATCGGGTTCTTACATTTCTTGGGTTGCAATGTTTTCTTCATTTCGTCGATTGATCCTTTCCGATAAAAAATGGACCGTCAATTTGCAGAATTTCCTCTTCATTGTCTGAAATATCCTGCTCACTATCTGTTTCGTGTTCTTCGCACTCCACAGCATCCACTTCATCTTCATCGGAGTCATCTAAGGGTGCTTCTTCTTCGTCAGATGATTCTAAACATGATTTCATTAGTTCATGCAGTCGTTCTTGCTCTTTTTCATAGGATGCCATACTAAAACATATTTTTAATATTAAACAATTACAAAAAAGTATCAAATGAAACATACCTTGGCAAAAGTAGAGCAGCTAATTTGTAAATATATTTGTCACCTCACTGGTCGCTGCGGATTCTCAGTCCGCAAGCACGAATTATTGGAGAAAATACAAAACTATATGCCTGCTCACTCGACCGTCGACTGAAATACGCTGTTAAGGAAAGGTACTGAGAAGCGCGACACTTAGAGGGGGTATCCTTGAAATTATCGTCGATCACAAACCGGTGCGGAGCGACAGTCCGCGCGCGACCACTGAAAGGTTAATCACCACACGAAATTCTTTTTCGTCCATTTCTTGAAAATCACTCGACTTCCTTGATTCACACGAATGCCAAACATAAAGAAATAGACCAATATGGCTGAAACTTGGCGTGCGTTCATTCAAGAGATGCTAACTAAATATGACCTCGATACGCGCCGGTGGTGCCATCTCTTCTCGGACTTTGCACGGACTTTTCAAACCAGCCTCGTGTGTATATATATATATATATATATATATATATATATATATATATATATATATACATATATATATATATATATATATATATATATATATATATATACATATATATATATATATATATATATATATATATATATATATATATATATATATTATATATATATATATATATACATATATATATATATATATATATATATATATATATATATATATACATATATATATATATATATATATATATATATATATATATATATATATATATATATACATATATATATATATATATATATATATATATATATATATATGTATATATATATATATATATATATATATATATATATATATATATATATATATATATATGTATATATATATATATATATATATATATATATATATACATATATATATGTATATATATATATATATATATATATATATGTATGTATGTATGTATATATATATATATATATATATATATATATATATATATATAAATATATATATATATATATATATATATATATATATATATATATAAATATATATATATATATATATATATATATAAATATATATATATATATATATATATATGTATATATATATATATATATATATATATATATATATATATATATATATATAAATATATATTATATATATGTATATATATATATATATATATATATATATATATATATATATATACATATATATAATATATATAAATATAGATAAAATATATATATATATATATATATATATATATATATATATATGTATATAAATATATATTATATATATGTATATATATATATATATATATACATACATATATATATATTATATATATATATATATATATATATATATATATATATATATATATATATATATATATGTATGTATATATATATATATATATATATATATATATATATATATATATACATATTTATCTTCTTAAAAATATTAAAAAAGGTAATTTCTTTTCAAAAATATACTTAAAGCAAGACTTACGACTATAGACTGGACGAGTGTTAAAACTCCGGGTACAAATGATTTAAAGTGTTTAATTACTTTTCTTGCTAATGTATTGGTGTGAACAAATCACACTTCGAGATTTTTACTTTTTCTTCAAGTTTCAGGTTCCTATGTCACGAAAAAACTTCTTCATTTCTTTCCATCGGTCTGTGTGTCGGTTCGTCGGTTTATGGATGTGTCGGTCTGTGGGCATGATAATTTCCGAACGAAACCAAGTACATATTTCAAACTTGGTACATAGATAACATCTAACAAGGAGATAAAGCCTATAGTTTTTGAAAATTTAAAATGCTTAAGTCCAAAGGGGTAAAAGGGATAAGGGTCGATAAATTTTAAAAGTTTCTAATAGTAATATGGAAGTTTTCATTCAACGAAAAAACATAGGTTTTTTTTTTTTTTTTTTTTTGTTGAATAATAAATAAATTTTACGCATAAATATTTGCAGTTAAACATATTAGAAGTGAAAGGGGTAGGAGATGACATTATAGGGGATTGCTTTCTATGTATAGTGTTATATATCCTTTTCTGGGTTCTTAAAGTTTAGGAATCCAAAAAAATTAGGTTATTATTCCCTTACCTTTAAGTTTAACAAACCCCGGAAGGGGATGAAGGGGGCGGGGGGAAGTCTAATATTGCATTTAGGATATTTACAGGTTTTTGATAGATGGACAAATTTTGAGCATGTTATTTTACGGCAAAATATACGTAAAGGGTTAATGGGTTTGCTTTCTCTATATGGGTTATAAATCGTTTCCGATATTTGTGGTCGAGGAATGTGAAACTTAAGTAATTTTATCATTACTTTCAATTTTAATATAAGAAGAGGGTGAAAGAGGTAGTGTGCTTAAATATTGTGTGGTTTTAATAGTATGACAGGAATTTTCTCAGGTATTTGGTTGCGATAATGAAAAAATTTTAAACATAATTATTTATTACTATATATAATTACACAACTATGAGAGTTACTTTCATATTTATTGTATTACAGATAATATTCAGAATTCTTTGAGTCAAGGGAGCGAAACGTTACATAATAGTTTTTTTGCTATTTGTACATATTATCAGGGTTAGAGAGTAATAGGAGGTGGGAATTATTAAATATTGTATTGTTTCAGTATTATGGTACGAATTTTGTTTGGTTTCTGGTTCTAATATTTTAAAAATTTTTTGTTAATAGTTTTTTAGTAAAAGATATATAAGGTAAAAGGAACAGGGTAGAGGGTAAAAAAGGTGGTTTGCACATTATATCAAAATATACATTTTAATGTTCTTGCTTT
>JAHKBH010003636.1:0-23329 GCA_019049505.1 Pachyrhynchus sulphureomaculatus
TTTTTGAAATTGTCGAAGATTTTTTTTAAATGTTTGATAAAGAAGTTTACATATTTTAAGTGCCTTTACGTAATTTTCTTATTTAGGACTATTGGGAGCACAGGAGAAATATTTTTTACGATTTTTAAAACATTTTCTTTTAAATTTTTTATTCATTTATCATGGAAGCCTTCAATTTAAAAAGTCAATCACTTACTGGAATATGAGTTAGACTATGAACTGAAAATCCGTCGTACTTTTCTCAGAACGTCCGGTCGCGGATAAAAGAAAAGATTCTAACGAGGATCTTAAGTAAAGAAATATTCCAATAGATCAGATTGGACTAAAAAGTCTAATAAAAATTCTCCTTCTCAAATTGAAACTCCTGCTTCTCCAAATGGTCACATGTCTCCTTTATTCGTGCATAAATATTTAGATAATGGACCGCATATAAAGATATATCTATTAGGTGCCATTTTTCGGCTTTACTTGACTCTGGTGCAAATGCCTCCGTTTTAGGTCAGAATGGTATAAGAATTTTAAGTCGTTTAAGTATATGCCAAGTCAAAAAAATGAAAGTGTTACCACTGCAGATGGCAGCCGTCTAAAAGTTTAAGGTACGGTTGAGTTGCCGCTAGTCTGCAAATTGGTCATTGTTTAGTAATTTCTGCTCTAGTAGTACCTAATCTCTATCACATACTTTGGTTTTAGGATGTGATTTCGCACAAAATTCGGAAATTCTTAGTAAATTTAAAAATAATTCGTGGTATCCACAGTCCCTAGAAGTCAACTCTCAAACAAGTTTTTAAAGATTGTTATTCAGAAAATTCTTTAGAAAACCTTTTCTCGCGTCTATGTACCCTAGATGATCTCTCGCGGACGGAACGCTTAAAAGCCGAAAAAATAATAAGCTCTTTCAAAGAAATAAGTAGTAAAGATAGGTTAGGCCGAACGAATAAAAACCACCATGTCTATAGATACGGCTGATGCCAATCCTGTAAAAGACAAGGCCTATCGCCATGTCTCCGTATATGTCAAAGGTATTAAATAAGGGGTTAGACGAAATGCTGAAACTCGGAGTGACATCGTCTCAGCTATGA
The DNA here is from genome assembly GCA_019049505.1 of Pachyrhynchus sulphureomaculatus. NCBI lineage: Eukaryota > Metazoa > Arthropoda > Insecta > Coleoptera > Curculionidae > Pachyrhynchus > Pachyrhynchus sulphureomaculatus. Next base: position 1,080 of record JAHKBH010003636.1, read on the forward strand.
CGGGAAGAAAGCTCAACGAGGTCAGCAAATTTGATAACTTATCCCTTACCGAACATCGACAGAATTTTGACATCATCATCAGGAATGCTAAGTATGTATCTTCGATAGATCTTAGAAAGGCTTTCTGGCAAATTCCTTTGGACAAATCCTCTAAGGAAAAGACCGCTTTTGCAGTAGTAGGGCCGAGGTCTATTTCAGTTCGTCACTATGCCGTTTGGTCTAAAGAACGCTGGCTCAAACTCAGCAACGTTTAGTGGACGCTATATTTGGTCCGAAATATGAGCCACATATTTTTACCTATCTCGATGATATTATTAGTAACATGGGAAGGCTTCGAATCGCATATACGCTTACTTAAGGAAGTAAAAGATAAATTGAAAGAGGCGGACTGACGATAAATTTGAGCAAATGTGATTTTTTCAAAACTTCTCTAAAGTTTTTTAGGCTATATTGTAGGCTCAAATTCTTTGCGTACCGATCCGGATAAAGTAGCAAGCATGGTTAATTATGCGAGACCTACTAATACTACGGAAGTTAAGCGCTTCGTAGGAATGTGTTCATTGGTACAGACGTTTTATCGAGAATTTTTCTACCCTGTTGTCGCCTATTAATGACCTTTTGAAAGGACGAAAAAAAAGGACAATCGATAGATTGGACAAAGGCAGCCGAAGAATCTTTTATAAAGATTAAAGTGCTATTGGTTTCATCTCCCATCTTATCCCAACCAAATTTTTCCCAACAGTTTTATATTTCTAGTGATGCTTCAAATACCGGTTTAGGGGGGCGTCCTAACACAGAAATCAATGGTGAGGAAAGAGTGATAGAGTATGCCAGTAGAACTTTATCAAAGGCTGAACGTAACTATTCGGTTGTTGAAAAAGAATGTTTTAGCAGTACTCTTTAACATCGAAAAGTTTCGACCTTACATAGAAGGTGTTCCTTTCACGGTCATAACAGATCATTATAGTTTATTGTGGCTAAATTCTATTAAAAACCCTAGTGGCAAATCTAGCGCGTTGGGCGATTAGGCTGAGACAACATACACTTAATTTAATTTGGCCAAAAATGCCGTTTTGTTTTATATCTTAAAGTTTGTGAGGACTTGTGAAGTATGTGAGAGCGCAGAAATCTCCAAATACACTACCTATCGGGACTGATGGGAAAAGAGAAAACGGTTAATTACCCTTTTCAAGTCATAGCAGCTGATCTAAGTAGGCCCATTTTCCCACGTTCAAAACAAGGAAATAGATGACTTTTCGTAATTTCTTGCTGGTTAACAAAGTATACCGTGTTATTTCCTTTGAAAAGCTCTAAAAGCCGAATGCTTTTTGAAAATTTTAGAAAACGATATTTTTTCTAATCCACGGAGTTTTCATCGCTTTCGATATGCGATAACGGTACTCAGTTTACTTCTGAGTGTCTTAAGAGCTTAAGTGAGACATATAGTTTTTAACATACGTTTCAATCCCGTGTGCCCTCTACAATAATTTCGTTGAAAGTAATATTCGTTGATTCACGTGATAATTCGGGATAAAGGAATTTCAAAGATTTCAAAACACGAAGTAACCGGGTTTTTACACCGTCTTTCTTAGTTTACGGCAGACATATACCCCTCTATCTGGATCGTATTATAAAAATTAGATTTGGATGTCAATGTTGACAGCGAAATAATTCCGGGTAACAGGGGTGAGAGTACGCCGAAAAATTTAAAGGGTTTATAAAGGATATTTTCACTGACGTGCGTAGTAGGATACAATAAGGCTTATGAACGGAACTGTAAGTCTTACAACCTTAGAAAAAAGGGATTTTTCCTTTAAGATAGGTGATCACGTTTGGCGAAAAAATAAAATTCTTTCCAGTGCAGCTGATAAATTCACATCTAAGTTGGTACCTAAGTATGTGCATTGCGTGATTAGAGAAAAGATTTCGGATTTGGTTTATGGTTTAGTTAATTTAGATGGGACTAAAGTAGGACGATGGCATATTAAAGACTTAAAACCATTCAATGAACCTAACCCTAGTGAAAGTTTGTCAGAAGAAGAATAGTTTATATTTACATTATCTTAATTGCTTTACTTTATTTTTTTTTTTGATGTTGCTCTGTAGAGGTGACGACCTCGTCTTTTTGACTGTTATAAAAGTTGGGCAGAGAATAGCTTACTTTTATTGTTAATGCTAAGGTTTTGGGTATTGGCCATATCCCAAACTTAGGTTGATTGTGGTTGATGTTTAGCATCGACTCAGTTTTTTTGCGAGCTTGCGAAAGAGTCACACTCAGGATTTATCATAAGACTGGTATGTCGGTGGTCGCGGGATTTGATTTGCTTTATGACCCCAAATAATATCCAGTTTCTTGACACTTGGAAGCGAAATTTTGATTAGAGGCAATCCAAGGTGATCTTGAGTTAGGACAAGCGCAAGATGTAGCTCGTGTAGGGTGATGTAGAGTCAAAATTTTTATGAGCAATTTCAAAGTTTGTTACCCGAGTGGGTGTATTTTTATTACCTTAGTGGTATATGTTGGGTGCAATTAAGAGTAAAATTGATTTTGGTTTATCCAGTAAGTCTAAGACTTGGATTATTTTGGTTTAGATCTTCTTCTGAATTGACAAACTGAGGGTATTTTCTATTTTTTTTTCAGAGCCGTTTAAACGTTACCTTTGAGTCACTAATTTTTTTAAAATTTTTTTGCATGGACTCATAGGCGTATGTTGAGTTTTTTCGGTTTACTATCAGATGGATAGAAAATTGAAGTTCTGCAGGAGAACTAAAGGCTGATCATTTACAGGAGATGAGAGCAGAGTAAGACAGTCGTTTCACAAAGAAATGATCAAAATCTGATACCGAGATGAGAACCTTGTCAAGAGAGGCTAAGCGCAGTGAAGGAAGATTCCTAACCGAATTTTTAGATTTCCAAGAGGTAATCTAGAAGTTTGGGCTGACAGAAAACGGTTATGCCTGATACCTGTAGCAGTTTCTTCTAGAGGCTATTGTCTAGGAGAGACGATTAACACCATGATCGAATATTTTAGCTGTCAACGATGTTTTCTTCTTGTTTCTGATTAAGCTGGAAAAGCTCTTGTCGTCTTCAAAAGTTTTGTTGCGTTTGCCACCGAAAATTTGAGAAATTTTTGCTTCATGTAGCTTTTTAAGCTCATTTTCGTTTTTTGGAAATTCCCGTTAGAAGCTTGGTTAAGTCAACCTTGTGAACCTTTTAGGTTGTATCCCATAAGTTATTTGTTTTTACAGGCTGTGATGCACCGGGTGCTAACAGATGCCGTTACGACGTTTGGCAGGGAGTTAGTCTTCCTGAGGAACAGACTGATTGGAAGGGTAGTCTATGGGGGGTGAACGTTTGACCTTTGGGACCTTTAAAAGGTTTTGTTACTCAATGGTTATTTCTATTTGAACCAAAGGAGAGCCTAGCTACTGTAGTCGACCTCAGCTCCAATTAGCCTATTAGTGGTGACAGGCTGTTGGCAGTAGTGTGTTTCGGAACACCCTAATGATTAATTTTTTTGGCTTATGGTGGTGTGGTAGACACCGTTTTAGTTTAGTGGATGCTATAATCTACTCCCTTTTGTTGGTGGACTCCAGGGTCACCAATTCTGTATTTTTTTTCCACCATTCAGTATATCGTGGTGAAGTGTTTGTCTCCTGTTATGTGGGATGGATTGAATGTTTTTCGTTGTTGTTCTAGGGCGAGACCAGTACACGAGGGTTCTTCATGCAACTTGAAGAGGCGCAATGCTGGTTAAGTTTTATTTCTCTGTGTAGCCACCCTGAAGAATGACGGAGAGCGTTTTTTTTTTTTTCTGGCTCATGTTTCTAGGCAGATTTGTCACTTTGGTGCGATGTGCCGAAGATTTGTTTAGCTTTTGCTAAGAGCTTTCACCAAGCTCAGTATGGAGTTATCATAACCAAGAGTTAGGGATTTGAACTCCTGTATATATTTCTGTATATATTACTGTACATATTCTGTATATATTTCGGTGTATGTTGGTTGCCTGAGGGCATGTGCTCAAAAATGCGAGATTTTGAGTCGTTTTGCTTATGGACTCCTATATTTAGGATTATGACTTTAGGGAGGTCCTATTTCGAGACTTGTTGTCTCATATATAGTTATGTTGGGAATGTTTCCAAGAATGTTAGTTGCGCGCGGACTAATCATTCTGTTCTTAGTGAACATTGCTTTTTGAAGCAGGATCATTCAGTTTAGTGAATTTTAGCTTTTATAGCCTATTCACGGTGTTAAGAGTGAATTTTAGCTTTTGTAGCTATTCACTGCGCTTATAGTGATTTAGTTAGCTTTTTATAGCTGCTCACTATGTTCATGGCGAGTTTGTTCTTTTAGAACGCAGACTTTGTGTAGTCGAGGACTATTTACAGAGTGTTTTCTTGGCGAGGAGCCGAGTTTTTTTCTGGCGATACCAGAGTGTTTTGTTGGCGATGAGCTGACGTGTTTTTCTGGCGATCAACCAGAGCGTTTTCCCTAGCGACTTTAGCATGTCTAGATGTCTTAGGACGTCGACATTGCGATATAGAGTGCGATTATTTTCTGAGTGCGACTAGTAGTGATACTAGATTTAGAATGTCCTCTTAGCGATGAGCTAGAGCATGGATAGCAATTTTTCCCGAGCGTTTGTCTGGATATTTATCCAGATATATTTTTTTTGGCCTAGTGCTAATTGGTCTGACAAGACTTTTTCTTTTTAGTGTAAGTGTTTGCACTAGAATCATTTTTTTATTTTTTTCTTTATTTAAGAATTTTTCTAAATTTCTTTTGCTGAAAATAGAAAATTTTCAGACAATCCTTAAAATATCTTAAGGCAGGTGTTCATATTTTATTTTCAGTTCACTTTTTTTGATTTAGACAAGAGTCTAGACAGTTATTTTTTTGTTTTGGTAACAATAACAGAGCTGATTCTTTTATATAAGAAGACCGCGATTGTTACTTTGAACTGGTATTTCTTATGTTCATGCAAGAATTTTTATTTGCTTTTTGATGTACTTAACCTTAGTGTTTAATTAAGTTAAGTCTAGTTATAAGATTCTTGTGTACTTGCAAAAATTTTCATTTGGTTTTCATTGTACTTAATATTAGTGCTTAATAGAATTAAGTCTAGTAGTAAGGACCGAAGTTTGTAATTTTGTTTTAAGTTCTGACCTTAGTATTAAGTGATAGTGTACCACTTTGTACTTTTTCACCAGTAGCCTTAGTTTAATAGACTAGTGTAGTCTATTTCCTTTTGGAAGGGGGTAAATGTAACATTCATTTTTTCCTGGATTTTAAGACCATGCAATGTTACTGTTTTTTTTACTTCGAATTGTATTTATTTTTATTTTAAAACATCGACCGGTATATTAAACAAAAGTTTCAGGACATTCAGTATATACTGTGTGGTACGGGTTGCTGATCGAACCTACCGCCAGGCCGCGATTGGCGAAATGTTTGACCCGGAGTTTTGATTGGAGCGTCCGGATATTACCGGCAAATCGCACGATTATTTAAGGGCCTGAGAAACTACCAGAAAGGCTTTTTTCGATCGAGCCGCAGACCAGGCAGTACCGTCCTAGCGAGGGGCTATTTTCCATCTAGCCGAAGTAGGCTAATATTCTTCAGAAGCCGCTAAGTAAAAGTACCAGTTTCGACAATAAAAGCTGTAGTGAGCTTTCTAAGTGTTAAGAAAAAGAGTGAAATCGGGTGAACTCCATCACAGCAGAACAGAAAAACAGTAAGTCAACAAAACTCACTCCAATAGACTTATTTGAGAGCAGTGCATTAACAGCAATGTATAACAGACAAAAAGTGAAGTGTAAAACTCGATGTCTCGCCTTCGGAGTCGTAAAAGTTTAAGGTTTTAAATGTAACACTACTATTTAGGCTAGAATTTTTTTGGTATAACTGTAAAGGTTAGAACTTTTTATTTTCATTTTAAAACATGAATAAATTCTTTTTTTTGTTGATTAAAGCTAGTGTCTTCACTGAATATTTATTTTTCTTTTCAGGATCAGTTGTGCTAGACTAATTTCTTTTTAGTAATATCCATAAAACACTTCAGTTTTTTTCTCATTTTTCTTAGCTGAAGTTAAACCGTTTCTATTTTAAAATGAGTGGTGCCCAAAAAAAAGTCGTACAACTGAGGTTTCTTTAAAAAATAGAATTAAATTCCAAAAAGACGTACAAAAATTATCTCTTACCCATATCTCTCTACCAAGGAAAACTGAGCTAGTATTTCTTTAATTTCTTTAGTTTCCTTTAAAATCAGGTCTCACTCAATTCATTATCAGAAATTAAAGCGGGGGGCTGCAAGAAAATTGTGCTCAAGCTTGGGGCAACATTTTTTCACACGGTACAATCTGTCAAACGATCTCGGGACGAATTTATCGTACCACGACTCATCAGCTAAGCTAGAATCAACATAAAATAATAAATCTCAAAGCACCTATCCCAGTACTATGCAAGAAGTCAATAATATACAACAATTTTATATCTTTAGCTGCTGCAAGGGACGGACAATATCCTCGCTGAAAAAATTCTCTATCGGTCTTCTATTTAAGCCCCCGATAGGGGTGAGATGTGCTTTAGAAGTTAAGCTTACAACATCCAAAGATATAAATTGTTATATCATTTTTCAAGCAGTCTTTTATATGGAGAACATCATCCCTTTGGAATAATTTGCCCAGGACTGTGTTTTCCACCGAGTACAATTTAGAGCGATTCAAGAACAACGTGAATCGCTTTTTTCCGCACACGTGTCGCTCCTGTAAGCGCTTTAGGGACTTCCTGCAGCACGTGTGCTAGACCCATAAAAAAAATCATCCTGATTTATGTGATAATACTGCCATAAATATTTTGAGTTTTGTTCTCTTCTCTGTCGAACCTAACTCGGCGTATGAGTTATAGTACGACGAAAACGCGTCTCGAGGGTAGATCGACAAATGAGAGAACGATTAGTAACTGCCATTAAAAATATAGATTAGGGCTTTTAAAAATTTCTCATGTTCTTGATAATATATGGCGTCAAGTGAAAAAGAGGGATAATTTTTAAGCAATTGAAGAATAAAGGACTATTTAAATCTGTGCCCAAAACTAATAACAGTTATGATATTGGAAATACATTTGAAAATATTGACATAATTATGTTGGTATGTAAATCATAAAAGGGTAATTTAGAAATTAAAAAAACTCTTTATATTATGTCAGTACTTTGTACAAATTTAATAAAACATCAGCTTAATTACCTTTTATATTATACTTTTACCTTATACAAACCTTTCCAGAATATTTTTAACGAGGTAAACTAACTTTTTTAAAGCTTTTTAATTAACCTGTATTTTTCAAACAAAATTATAAAACTGCTTTAAAGTAAAACTTTTCACACCCCAATGAACAATAAATGTTCGGTTTCTAAATCATGACTATAAAAAATGTTGTTTTTGTTAGATTTTCCGTATTGTAAGTTAAAAAAAAGTCAGCGTATCTCCCATTTCGAAACTGTCAGAATCGCCGTATTTTATCGTTTAGGAAAAAAGTATTTAATATACAACTCAGTTATTAATATTCAAAATTCTTAATTAATATTTTAATTGCAATTTTCAAATAAAACTGTAATTCGGTGCGGTTACTCTTTAATTTTGTAATTTAGACGTGAAGGACATTTCTATTTGTTTTCTACCTTTACGTGGCAAAGTTTAAAATTGATATTTCTGCCTAATTTTCGCAAAAATCTGGCGACGTCAATTCAAAGCAGCCTTCGTGATTCTTCTAAAGCAGTTGCCGGAAATTTAAGTTTCAGGAACTCTAGTTTGCCTTTCGTGAAAGGATATTTTCTGCGTCTCTTATTATATATAGGCATTATGACGACCTATTAAATTTATGCTCGGTACAGCAAGGATTGTATTTATTTACCAATCTTATGATAATTTTTTCAGTTGCTATTTTTATGCAGTTTTTCTGCTTTATTTTAGAGAAAATTTAAAGATGAACCTCAAAATTGTTACTTTCTCTGATAAAAAATTCCGTAAATCGCTGTTCATTTTACTGCTTGCATGCTCTGAGCGTATAAAAATTATATATTTTTTCTTAAATGCAGAAGTCTCGCATGAATTTTTGGGGCTTATAATCTACTAAAGCTAAATTACAAGGCACAATTTTTTGTTGAAGACTGAAAAAAATCTATGGGAATTTTGTATATTTTCTTTAGGTCCAGTTTTCATTCATAGTTTTTAGCGAAAAATAAGAGTTATCGTTTTAACTTTAGTAGACTATAAGCACCACAAATTTATTGGGGCGAACCTTTGAGTTTTTCTTATACGTAGGAAATATTTTAAAAGAATATAAATTTTGTACCCTCAGAGCCAGCAAGAGGTAAAGTCCCCTTATTATGAGAATTTTTAACTGGAATATTTACTTAAAATTAATTATTACGTATATAAATACTTACGCTTGTTTACACCATTTTCTTTTGCTCTTCCATTTGGCAGTTAAACGAAAACCACATTTTGTATTATCGGTAACATTGCCAAATTGTTCAGGCGTTCTTTACTTAAACAAGGGGCCTTTTTAGTGTTCCGTATGGAACACTTAAAAGATCACTTCGATGAATGTCCGTCTGTCTATCCGTCCGTCTGTCACACCCGATTTTCTCCGAAACTATTTGACAAAAAAAGTTGAAATTTGGTACTGATATAAGAATTGATGGCCTGATCAGAGCCATGTAGTTTTGTAAGTTAAATTTTGACTTAAAGCGTTAGTTTTGGGGGGTAAAATCGCAAGTGAATTTTTTTTTTGCCAGGTCATCGAGTGGGGTGTCAAATGAAAGCTTGTAAAAACACGAGTTCAAAAATATATATTTAATGTAATACTTGCACACACTTTTTGTATTATTTTTAAAAAATCGCAAAAAAATCTCTGTCCCCCCTTATTTCGAAAAGTACTGATCAAAAAATTTTGGAAAAAAAATTCTAGAATATTCTCCACAGGGTGTAAGTTGAACGAAAATTTATCATCTTTAATAATTTATTTGGTATATAAAAATAACAAAAATTTCAAAATCATCAGTTTTAAGGAAAGATTCGAAAAAAACTTTGTTTAAAAACTCATTTGGGGTGTGTTTTGTGAAGTCATTGATCATTTTATACCTCCGTAGCAAAAAGTTTTATTTTAAAAACAATCAACGAACGGAACACTAATTTCGCAAGTTCAAGTTGCACTTGACCGATTACACAGCCCCACAAAAAAAAAAGTGGGGTATACTTTTGATGCGATATATCAGATCCGTAGTATTTTTGCCCGCTGATCACGAATCTGACGTCAGAATATCGCCATCACATCTCAATTTTTTTCTAACCTCAAAAAATAGGTAAAAATTAGTAAAAATTAAAAAAATATACTCCTAAAAAAATTAATTCAAGCTTTTTCATGAATCCAAAGATGTATTAATATGTATTCGGACACGCTAAGCTAATATTCTTCGGTTGGATTGAGCCATACAGTTCTGTTTTCTTTCTAACCTCAATAAATCAGACAGATATAGTGCTTCTCGAATGCAAAAACGAATTCAAATTAAAATTCAACCGATCCTTACCAAATTTGGTACACGGGGATTTTTTGGGCCGCTGATCACGAATCTGAGGTTGGATTTGCAAAATTCAAGATGGCAGATGTTTTCGCGCCATTTTGAACGCCGAGAAAATTCATCGGTCGATTTTTATTCTTCTACCTGCATCCAGGGCACCTCCACGTGGTGACGGTGGGCAACGGTGTTACTCCACTAGCCGGCAGAGTCCCTGGATAACGGCTTAGATGCCGTCATGGCAGGTAGAAGAAAGATAATTACGATGCAGGGACTCGGAAACCCAGTATCGGCGGTTGGTTCAGGGTGGGAAAGCGGGCCCGCAGCCGTCGTCATCCAGCGACCGTAGCTCTTCATGTGTGGGTGACTTGGCTCATGTAGAGTATAATGCTACAAGAAAACGGTCTCACGGTACAAGGACTTTTCATAAGTGCGATAAAAACAGCGATTCATTTTGTTATATTTGCTGTCAACACGTATTGAGTAAAATGGGGTCACCGATAACGGATAAGATTAAAACCTTATATAAGGATTGTTTTAACATTGAAATACAGCACCAGGATACAGATTGGGTTCCCTACATCATTTGCAGTTCTTGCAAAATAATGTTGTACATCAATAAGAAGGCGATTAAATATTCCAGACCAGCAGTATGGAATAGACCATACAGTGAAAACGATTGCTACTTTTGTATGAATGTTGTGTCTAGGCATAACCGAAAAAAATAAAAGCACTATTACTTATAACGATGTTTCGACAGTAACAAGACCAAGTAAACTAATTCCGCCTCCTGAACCACTTGATGCTGATGTTATGGAAACAAATGATTTCACCTTATCAGTTCATGCCGAAAACATTGAGACTGTCGAAAAAGATTCAAACACTGTTACTAATGAATGTTCTAGTGACAACCTATCATATACTAGTGACACAGATAAAGAATTTCTACCATACAACCGTTACACCAGAACCAATACTCGTATCACAGTCAGCTAAAACATAGTGATCTAGTCAGAGATTTAGGCTTATCCAAAGATGGTTCAGAGCATCTTGCTTTCTTTTTAAAGAAAAGACATTTACTTAAGCCAGAAGCTACGATTTCTTATTATAGAAACAGAGATGAAGAATTTCGAAAATATTTCACAATGGACGAGGAATTGTCACTTTCATATTGTACCGATGTAAAAGGTCTAATGGATGAATTTCAAAATAACTCCTACGATCCTGAAGAATGGAGACTGTTCATTGATTTTTCTAAACGGAGTATTAAGGCAGTTTTGCTGCATAATACCAACGTTTACGCTCCCATTCCGATTGCTCGTCCACAGTTATGGAAGAGCAATATGAAAAAATGAAGCAGCTTTTGATAAAAATAAAATATGCTGATCATAACTGGAAAATTTGTGGAGATCTGAAAATTGTGACAATATTGCTTGGCCAACTGTCAGGGTTTACACTTTATCCCTGTTATAAATGTCTGTGGAATAGCAGACAGGGAACGTCATTATAAGAAAAAAATTTGGCCAACAAGAGAATCGTTCACTCCTGGTGAAAATAATGTATTGTTTCCACCATTGGTAGATCCAGGAAAAAGTTCTTATTCCCCCGCTTCACATTAAGCTTGGACTTATGAAGCAATTCACGAGAGCATTAGATACAAACGGCCCATGTTTCAAATATTTACATAAAAAATTTCCGAAATTTTCTGAAGCTAAAATTAAGGCAGGCGTATTTGACGGGCCACAAATAAGAAAATTGTTTCAAGATTCATTATTTGTTACTAAAATGAATAAAGTTGAAAAAAGCTGCTTGGCTTAGTTTTAAAGAAGTCGCAACAAACTTTTTTGGGAAATAATAAAAGTCCTAAGTACAAAGAAATAGTCGAGAAAATGGTAAAAAATTTTCAAACATTAGGTTGCTTAATGAATCTAAAATTACATTTCCTGGACCCCCACATCGATGATTTCCCAGATAATCTTGGTGACTACAGTGAGGAGCAAGGGGAAACGTTTTCACCAAGATCTGAGAAAATCATAGAAAAATCGGTATCAAGGACGATGGGATGACCATATGCTAGCGGACTATTACTGGTCGCTAAAAAGAGAAACAAGTCGCGGAAAAAAGAACAAGATACAGCAAAAAAAGGAAAGTTAGGCGCGGGTCTAACCTTCGCAATTCTAGGGCTTAAGGGTCTACTATTTGAGAGTATATGGTTTAAAAGTCCTGGTTTTGAGTTTATTGGGTCTCATTTTTAAAGTTACAGGGTTATTGAGCTCTATTTTTTGAGGTTACAGGGTGTGGGAGTCTAAGGTTTCAGGGTTTTGAGGGTTTAAGAGTATCAGGTTTGAGGATTCCCCAACTGTATACCAAATTTGGTAGGAATCGGTTGGTTTTCAAAAATTTTGTCCGCCATCTTGGATCCGCCATTTTTAATTTTGCAAATCCGACCTCAGATTCATGATCAGCAACCCAAAAAACCCCCGTGTACCAAATTTGGTAAGAATCGGTTGAATTTTAATTTGAATTCGTTTTTGCATTCGAGAAGCACTATATCTGTCTGATTTATTGAGGTTAGAAAGAAAACAGAACTGTATGGCTTAATCCAACCGATGAATATTAGCTTAGCGTGTCCGAATACATATTAATACATCTTTGGATTCATGAAAAAGCTTGAATCAATTTTTTAGGAGTATATTTTTCTTAATTTTTACTAATTTTTACCTATTTTTTGAGGTTAGAAAAAAATTGAGATGTGATGGCGATATTCTGGACGTCAGATTCGTGATCAGCGGGCAAAAAATACTACGGATCTGATATATCGCATCAAAAGTATACCCCACTTTTTTTTTTGTGGGGCTGTGTTATTTCTTATTTTCATTTTAATATCAATTATCAACTAAAATTATATATTATATATATATATATATATATATATATATATATATATATATATATATATTATATATTATATATCTTAAAGTGCTTAATTTACGTGTGGCCAGTGTACTATTTACCTAACTTCTTTTTTTAAATTTCGTATTAACGGAAATATGTTATTGATTTTTTGAATTGTTCCATTTTAAACTATTATCTACAAATAGCACCCTGCGCGTTAAGATTTTTATGCTTTACAAAAGGAAAAAAACAGATCTAAAATTCTTATCAAGTTCGAAACAAAAGTAAAATTGGAATTTGTTTCTTTCTCCCTGGCGCTTCTTACCTGACAAATACATGTCAGAAAAGAATTCCTGTCATGTATGACAATCGTGAACGTTTTCATAATTAACTCCTCAACCATGCTCTTAATTGTCCTTAATATCTGAATATGCGTTAAAGTTGGCACGATACTGGTCGCCATTCTAGAAAAAAAAAAATCGATACTATTTATTTCATCTCCACGCTATATTTAAAAGTTTTCACTTGGTGCTTAATCACAAATTTATAGCACACACACAAAATATGCGCACATGACATTACATATTAAAAAGTAATTTTCTACCACAAAAAGAAAAAAACATTGTGGGCCTATGTTATGTTAGGTTTTATTGGTTTTGTTTAGAAGTTAGGCCAGTTTATAGTTTATATACAGAATTTACTTTGTAAGCTCTAGACTTGCATATTTTTTTATCAATTAAGTTATCTATAATCTTTTGAGATTATATTTCTTTGATTTACGCAGAAATTAGAAGTGTGGGTCGAAACAAAGAACGGATTCGTTTTCAGCAACTCAAAATACATATAGGACACCTTGTCTTGTTTGAGTAAAAAAAAATAAATTGTGGTCCTGTGAAATGAATGGGGTATGTGATGGACTTACATCTAATTTCTTGTTACGAGTAGATTTATCATCCGTCGAAACTTTCTACATATTTAATTAAAACTGGTTGGGAAGTAACGAAATCTATTGGAAAAATAATATATAAAAAAATATTTTGAGGGGAAGAAATGAAACATTTATTATGTATTATTACCACTAAATTGCACAATTTTACGAGTGCAGTTTCGACCTATGCGGTCATTATCAAGCTTATGTACTAAACTAAGTTGTGTGGTAGTTGTAGTGGTAATAATACATAATAAGTGTTTCATTTCTAATCGTCAAAATGATAAATTACAACATAATAACGGCCACGACGATCAATTATTTAAAAATATTTTCTATTTCGGCCATTAAAACTTCTTACATAATTAATTACGATATATTTACCAGTATTTAGTGAAATGTGAATTTTAGTTTTAATTCACATTGATAATCATAGAAACTATTATAACTTAACGAAAAAACTAAATTATAAAAAAAAAATAATAATTTTCTAACTCACGAACAATAATTTATTAATCCTTCAATATGATAATAATTTGAAAATTTTATAAAAATATCCAGTTAACTTTAAATATACAGTCCATTAAAATTCAACGACTTCTTTCTTTCAAAGGTGTGTCTTGTTCTTTCTTTTTCTTTTTTATTTTAAAATTTCCGTGATTTCTATTCCTAATTAACTGACATAAATAACACTGACAGAGTTTTTTATTTTAGGACCTTGTTTGCACAGATAGCTTAAATTTTGAGTAGTCTGCTAGATTAATAACAACACTGTTTTCTTCATGACTGTTTTTAAACTTTTTGAATACCTTGATTCTGCAAGATAAACATATAACACTAGAAAGCGGGTCAGGTCTTTTTTTGTTTTATTAATCGTTCAACTTTCTATTTGTGTTTTTAACGTCTGTAAACAGAACGTATAATGCATAGACGACTACGATTTTCTTTACGGATTTCCTTAGAATTTACTTTTTTTGGTCCCTTTTGGAGCATTTTTGTGACATTCAAAATATCAACTTTGATAAATTATTTTGTCAAACTAATTTCTTTATACAACAATATTTACGAACTAATGGTTCAAATGACACTAAACTTTAACAAACCAGTCAAAGTAAGCTTTATATTAATAGACGCATATATTATAAATATTCGCATGCGAAAATATTTGTTTACATTTAAAGAAAGTTTTCGTTATTATAAAATCGTTATTAATGTTTTTGATGCGCGAATAAATAATTAATATGTCATAAATTTGTAATTTTTTTGTATTTTTTGTTAAACAATTTAAAGTTATATAAAAAAACAGTTTGTCGTATAAAAAAATGATTAAATTTGTAAATAAAATGGTCAAAAATTTAATGAGATGATGCTATAAAAAGAACAATATAACATTAAATATAGTCAAAATACATAATAAAAATTTTTTAACAAAAAAAAAACCGACTTCAAAAACAGCATACCAAATTTTGCCGCTACAAACTAACAAATAATGTTCTTGAAATACTTGTAAAAGAGATTGCTTTAATCTGACAATTAAGTTATTAATTCCGTATAAACAATTCCTACAAATGTTAAAAACAGCTATTATTTATTGTTATGATTTCTTTATCAAAAGATAACTTTTGAAGTCGGCCCCAATTTTTTCTGTCGGTTAAAAAATTGACATTGACCATTATCGGTGTTTTATTACAAGACTATTAGTTTTTCAGAATTTTTTCAGAGATTTACATAACCAATTTCAATAAAACTTATATGAGACTATCTCCAATGTGTACTCTCTCGAATAAAAAAAAATCATCCAAATATTTGCCAGAGTTATCGGTGTTATATACAAAAATTTTAGTCTTGAGGATTTTTCAGAAACTACCTAACTAATTTCAATAAAATTTTATGGGACTATCTCGAATGTGTACTATCTCGAATAAAAAAACACTCATCCACATATTTGCTAGAGTTATGCGGGAACACACATTAAAAAAAAAAACATATGAGTCGAATTGAGAACCTCCCCATTTTTGAAGTCGGTTAAAAATTAGTGTTATCAATTATTTGTTTATTCAAAAATCCTAAAGGGAAGATACGACAAGAAACGAAGAAAAAACAAGAATTAGTGAAGAAAAACCAAACAGAAGATTTTGGAAAGGAATTAAAGGCAGGATATAAAGATAACAAACAAATTCTGCTGGAAAATGGAAGTTTGGAGAAGACATTATGAACAAAAATTTGATCTAGATGAAAAAGACAGAATTCAGCCATAGGAAATAAACATAGCTGGTGGACAACAAGAAGGTAAAATGCATCAAAATGAAATTGATATCGAAGAGCTGGAAGAGGCAATAAAGGACATCAAAATTGCTAAAGCAACTGGCGAAGATGAGGTAGACCCAGAAATGATGGGAAGGAAAGGAATAGATTGGCTGTATAAAATATTGTCGGAGGCATGGGAAACGAATAAGATACCTGAGGAGTGGAAAAAAACATAATAATGCCTATATTCAAAAAATGGGACAGAACCCGGTGCGATAACTATAGACCAATTTGCATATCACCGGTAGTATATAAAGTTTATAGAAAAATAATACAAAAAAATAAAAATAAACGTAGAAAACAGACTAGAAGATGAGCAAATAGCATTTCAGGGAGAAGAGGACAACCTCAGATAATATATTTGTATTAAGACAACTTATAGGAAGGAAAATGGAGACGGGGGGAGAACAACTCATACTTGCATTTATAGACCTAAGGACGGTTTTTGACTCAGTATAAAGACAAGCGGTAGAAAACTATTTGAAATTAATAGAGATGCCTAAGAAACTAATACAAATCATAAAAGTCAATACAAGAAGGCACACGAGCAAAAGTGCAAGTAAATGGAAATAGATCAGAAACATTTACAATCAAAAAGGAAATAAAGTAAGTAGACCGTTTGAGTCCATATATTTTGATAACAGTAATGGATAGACTACTCAAAAATGCGAAACAAAGAACGTCCAAACTACAGACTACAGTGGGATATAGAAATATAATGCCAATTAGAATGGATAACTTATTATATGCTGATGCTTATAGCGGACGAAGACACCAAAATGCAAAAATTGATAGATATACGAATAGAGGAAATAGAAAAGCTGAAAATGGAGTTAAAGATAGATAAAAGCAAAATAATGTATATAAATAAGAGGGAAGTGCAAAAACAAAATAATATTAGAATAAGAATCAAGCCCTGGACGAAAGTGACCACCATGGAATATCTAGGAAGCATAATAGAGAGTGTGATGGAAGAATAGAACTTGAAATAGCCAATAAAATTAAAAAAGCAAACAATATCGCTAAACAAGACAACTTTTGGGAAAAAGGAAATAAGCGAAGGAATAAAATTAAGAACATATAATTTAATAGTGAACCCTATGATATTATATGGAAGTGAAACTTGGACAATACAACCAAAACATAGAACTAAACTGATTGCAGCAGAAGTGAAATGTCTCCGGAAGATAGCAGGAAAGACTAAGCTGGACCACCTCAAAAACAAAGAAATTAGAGGGAGACTAGAGCGAGAGTCAATAATACAAAAAATTGGAAAAAAACAATTACAATGGTATGGGCATGTACTTAGGCTGAACAGCGACAGAATACCAAAAAAAATACTGGAAATGAAAACAAAAGCAAAGCGAAAGAGAGGAAGACCAAGACTAACTTGGATGAGGGGCATTGAAGACATAGAAAGACAAAGTGGAAGACGATAGAAAAAATTAACAAAATGCTGATGGACAGGGATAATTGAAAGGACTCGATAAATAGGATGGAAATCTACAATTGCAGATACATAGACAAATTATCATCCGACACCCGTCAGGGTAAAAGGATATAAGAGAAAGAAGAAGAAGAAAAATCCTAAAAAAATTTGTAATTATTATCATTTGCTAAAAAATCGACGCTAGGATTTAAAAAAAAAAGTATTTGTTTTTGACCCGTAGAACACATTTCCGCAAAAGTTTTAGGGGTTATCTATTTTTTTTATTTTTTTTAAAATTTTGTTCTTGACCACCGTGAAATAGTGTCAGCTGGCTTTAATTTTTACACCAGCTGTATCTTATAGGGATACAGACATAAAGTGCTGGCACGACATTTTGAAAGGGCTGGGTTACACTTTATTCTTTTGACTTACCCCTCTTTTCGTTGCGTTCACGCAACAAGTCAAACAAAATTGACTTTCTTCATGGGACACCATGTAAAGATATTTTCTGCTTCTGACTAAAACAAGAAGCTGAATTAACACAACTCAATTGCACATTTATACATCGTGTTGCCGAAATCAACATCGCAATAAACCGATAAAGAAAACTTTTTTACGGTACACTTTATTATTCAAACCAACCGTCTCCTAACTGTTAAGATAATGTGTTTTTACAAAAAAAGGAAGAAAAAAGCAAGGCTTGAAACTTTTTAATAAAATATTTTATTTCTTTTATTACACATGGGAACTAAGGGTCGAGTATATTTCCTTGGTAACAAAATAAAAGAAACTTATTATCTAACTTTAGCTGAATAATTCTTTACCCCAGGCCTGAAAGAGCGTGTTTTTTTTTAGTGAAAATCCGCAGACCCTTTTGTAAAGTTCTGATAAAAATGTTGACGAAAACAGAACAAGGGTGTATAAATAAAAGAAACTTTGGAGGACTTTTATCCAGAAGTTTTTAATGTTATTTCGACGGGTAAAAGAATTTTTATAACTTTTCTTTTAGAATCGTTATTTTATCTTGAGAAGGAAAGGTTTACAAACACTGTTTCAGTAAATAAAAGAGGAGTTTTCTGAGCTTAAAAGTACTATTCCTGAGCTCAAAGAAAATATAGGTTTACAATATACATTGCTTTATAGGATATTTCTTTTCGATACTTTCCTTTACGGTGAAAGGAATACCTTGGGTTTATAAGCTCAAAACTCAATTTAATATGATCCTAAAGAAAAATAAAATCAACAATTTAGTAAATAAATAGATCAATCTTGATAATCACGTAAAAAAAATTTTAAAATAAGAATGTGCAAATGAAAAATTTTCGAGGTACGAAATTTTTCAAAATAGTAAAATTTTCAAATAAATTATAAACAAAAATAAACCTTTACAAAATAATTAAACATTTAAGGGATTCAGATTGTTTAACGTTTGCCTTAAATGTCATTCAGTTGAACGAATTTATTTTAAAGTTATGAAAGAACATATAACTTACCAAACAAACAAAAAGACTTATTTAATTGGAATTACTTGTCTGTTACTAAAAAACAGACTAAACGGAAATAAATATACTAGGAATGCTTCAACTGCCCTTAGTACAAAGATCGGAATTATGCCAAACTACAAATCAAAGAGATGATTGAAATAAAAAAAGATGGAAACACTGTGAATAATAGGACTGACATAGGATGAATCAGTCATATTTACACAAATTTAAATTAAAAAAAAATATGGTGACATGTATATCCTCTTAATAATACAAAATGATATGTATACTTAATATCAATAACAGGTTTTTGGTTAAGGCATCCATTATAGATAATAAAAATAAAAAATCAATAAAAGATACGAAACATCTAAAGGCGTCAGACAGGGGTGTATACTGAGTCCACTGCTGTTCTCGGTAGTGATGGACGAGGCCATAAAAACTGCGAAAAGGCAAACCAAGAAATACTGAGTAGGGTTTCGGAACATGAAGAGAGTTGGAATAACGAAGATAACATACGCTGACGATATGGTACTGATCGTAAAAAAAAAACGAGAAAAAATTTGAACGAAAGCCTAAAAGTGTACAACGAAAGCTTGGAACGCATGAATATGAACATAAATGTGAAAAAAAACGAAGACAATGATCATAAGCAAGGAGAACAAAACGCATGAAATATACCTAAAAGAAGAAAAGATACAGCAGGTGGACAGTTTCAAATATTTGGGTGCAATGGTGACGAGGGATGGAGGGCTGGATGGGGAGATTAAGGCGAGGAGAGAGGCAGAGGGAAACTCTTTAATAGTATCAAGAACACATTCCTATGCAAAAAGAAATACCAAAATCAACAAAACTACAAATCTTCAAAAGGGTGGCGACACCAATAATTACGTACGGATCTGAAGTGTGGACAACACAAAGTCACAGAAAGTAAGATACAGAGCATCGAAATGAGATTCCTCAGAAAGGTTGAAGGAAGGACAAGACTGGATAGGACAAAAAACGTTAATATACGGGAAACACTAGAGATGAAGCCGATACAGGAGAAAATAGATGAAAGTCGGTCGAGGTGGTTTGGACATATACAAAGAATGGGACAGTAAAGATTGGTAAAAAGAGTGTATGAAGCAAGAGAGAGTAGAAAGCGAAGTCGAGAAAGACCACGAAGAACATGGAGGGATGAAGTAAGGGGAGCAATGGAGAAGAGGAAAGTGAGGTGGGAGGAGGCAACAAGGCTAGCCCGAAATAGAGAAAGATGGAGAGAAATATGGAAGATCCCAACCTAACCCAACCCACTCACACCAGCCTACACCGAGAGGTATCATGGCTAAAGATTAAGTAAGTAAAGTAAGTAAAAAATACGAGACATGATATCTTGACAAGAAATATAGAATTTGAAATTCACTAACATACAAATATCTGACTTTCAAGGTATGTACTTGATTAATTTATTTTATATTGTTGTTATATATGTGTAAATATTTTAAATATCCGAGTGTGCGTAAAATGTTATATGTTCTTTAAACCTGCAAGTTAGACCTAAAAGCTTTTAACCGTGTATTTTCTAATTTCAGAATGAATAATAAAAAATAAATATATAAATTTTGAAATTTTGAAAATAAGGCGAAACGTCAAATAAACAATCAGTTTGTATTTTCCAAAAGAAACCAGAAAAAAAAACCAACCATGTTTAGATATGTATATATATATATATATATATATATATATATATATATATATATATATATATACATATCTAATTTATATAAATATATATATATATATATATATATAATATATATATATATATATATATATATATATATATATATATATATATATATATATATGTATATATATATATATATATATGTTATATATATATATATATATATATATATACATATACATATTTTATATTTATTATATATATATATATATATATATATATTATATATATATATATATATATATATATATATGTATATGTATATATATATATATAGGAATATATCAAATATAATATATATATAAATGTATATGTGTATAGAAAAAAAAATTACTATATATATATATATATATATATAAATATATATATATATATATATATATATATATATATATATATTTTGGAATATTCTCCACAGGTGCAGATTGAACTAAAATTATAACGAGTACATTGTCTTTAATAATTATATCTGATATATAAAAAAAAAATCAAGGTCATCAGTTTTCAACAAAGATCGAAAACAAACTTTGTTGAAAACTCATTTGGAGTGTGTTTTACAAAGTCATTGATCATTATATACCTCCGTAACAAAATTTTTTATTTTAAAAGCAATCAACGAACGGAACACTAATTGCGCAAGTCCGACTTACACTTGGCCGGTTATATTTATATTTTATAACTATTTTTTATAAATGGCACGTTACTGATTAACGCAATATTTCTATTTATCAAGTTTCCTTGATAAATAAGACCTTTCTGTTCTGTCCACTCATTCTGATCTTGTTTTCCTTGTCTGGCTGATAGTTATAGTATTGTTTTAATACCCTAAATTATGATAATAATCAGTAATAACAAACTAGTCAACCCAATCGATTGTGATTGCGAAAACATTAACCTCCGGTTTTTTGCACCTTACGTTTTAGGGTCTTGAGATTACGGTAATCGTATTGTTGCCTGAAATCACTTATATAAAATGAAAATATCACTTGATTAGTCAAGTCCAGTCTCAACGTAGATATGATGTACAAAAGAGAATAAGGTAAATATCATTCTAAGTAACTGAATATTTTCTAAATTTATACTCTAATATGTTATATATAATCTCATATGGCAAATTAAATGCAAAACTTTCAGTAGAAATGGTAATACATATTTATCTAAGATTATCCAAGAAATTTCAAACAAATATTGACACAGTCAATTAAACGTATCCAAAAGATTTGTTACTACTGTTATATGACTTAAATTTGGCCATGTATCCAAACTAGCTCATCTTAAAAAAAATATTGTCATAAAATTCGACTTGTGCAAATTATGTGGGAAACATTCTATAGAACAACGGTTTTTAAAGGCGAAAAAAAAAAAACCATATAGCAAAGGAATATTAACTGCAAACCTCTGGCCCATACATTACAATGAACGAATTCGGAAAAGCTATACGAATAGTTAAAAATAAGAAACCAACCGGCCCTGAAGAATTCCCGATAAAAGTATTGAAACTGTTAGAAAAATAGAGAAAAAAAAAAGTCTCTTCTTAATTATTTATTTAACGCAATATATGAAACAAAAAATCAACGTTTGTCAACATTCCTAAAAGAAACCAACCAAACGCAATGCAAAGATTTCTATACTATAAACTTGATGAATAATTTATCAAAGAGCAAAATCGAAGAGCATATGGCCGACACTCAATTTGGTTTTGGTAATGAACTGGGTACTAAAGAAGCCCTGTTTAGTATATAAATGCTAATTCAAAGATATAGAAAAACGTGGCTACAATGTCCATGTATGCTTTATTGATTTCGAGAGAGCGTTCGATCGAGTTCAGCAATCCAAATTCTAAAAGATACGGAGACTGTTGACAAAGATGTAAGAATTATTGGGAACTTGTACTGGCAAC